>QZCP01000235.1:156624-214701 GCA_003956705.1 Brevipalpus yothersi | reverse complement strand
GAGAGAGAGAGAGAGAGAGAGAGAGAGAGAGAGAGAGAGAGAGAGAAAAGTTTACAGAAAAAAAAGACTGCCAACAGTGTTTGAAAAGTTCATTAAATATGGCAAGAAGAAGATAGAATAATGATATAAATGAATATAGTGAGAATGTGGGAGAAAAATGAGGATTGCTTTTCATGTAGATTTCTGCTACTTGTATACAGCCACTGATGTATGTATTTCGCTTGGATGCTCTCTCTTTCTTTCTCTCTCTCTCTCTCTCTCTCTCTCTCTCTCTCTTCAGTACAAGAGAGATTGGATGTTAAATGAGAAAAGAGAGAAAGAGGAGGCGGTGGAGGAGGAGGAGAGAGAGCAAGTGTAAGATTAAGAAGAAGAAGAAGAAGAAAGAGAAGAAGAAGAGTCAAAAACGAGGGAATAGGAATGACTTTGAATAGGTGAGAACTAAAAATATATACACACATATATTCAAGCGAACATCATAAAATAGAATTGATAGAATCATTTTTGAAAAAAAAGGCATATACATATATAAACTTGGAGACGTGTAACGGTACTTCAATCATTATCGATAAATTTTTAAGGGAATAAAATATTGTGAGAATTTTCACATCAGAATGTGAGTGTGTATACGTATAACTGAATTACTGATGAAATGAAGATACTATTTCGGTCCAATTTGGTACCAAGCTGAGATTCAAATCAAAGGTATGCTTAAGTATGAGCTGAGAATGGATGAAAAATTCTCATCACTAAGCAATCTCATTGTCACTGATTACCAATCAAATGAGTTGATTTTTTACTTTTCTCTCTCTCTCTCTCTCTCTCTCTCTCTCTCTCTCTCTCTCTTTCTCTCTCTTACTCTTTACATACGCACTCTCAATACTGAAACAAGAGCTCTATATATGATCAATCAAGTTTTTTTTCGTTATTTCATCTCAACTTTTTCGGATACATCGAGTTGGACAATTATTATTATTGGATGAATGGCTCATTTTTCGCTCTCAATATTGTTTTTGGTGTGTGAACGAGAGAACCTGAGAAATTAATTTTCCTATTAATCAGAAAAAAACTTTGCACAGATTTCACAGCCTATGGTGGATGGAACAATTCAAATTATCATCAAATCGATCAATTTTAGACAATAGGAACTTAATTCCTCCATATGATCATATTATATTGATTTGGTGTGCATTCAGAGGTCAAAACTCATTTTTGGCTCAATTTTCTCATTTTTCCATCCAGAAGCTCATCAAAACTAATCATTAAGCCTCGAAACTGGAAAAGGACTTTGAACAGTCAAATATTATCGGATGCTGGCAATTTTAACCGATGTCCTGATTATTTATCAACACCCAGCATGCAATATGAAATGCCTGCCAAGATGATAAAAAAGTGTGTTTATTGATGAATAGTTAACACAAATGTCATTGAACACTTGATTAGGTCATCCATAGATTATATTGAACTCTGTCTTTACATCATTCTCTATCCATCTCTCTTCTTCCTATGAATCCATAACCCATAGCAAATCTATTCCAATCATCAACACATATCGATCTACGATCAAATCGTTTAGGTATGCACGTTATATCCATAAACATTATTGAAAAAGTAGGAAAAAGAAATTCGAGGTGTTCATTTTTCCACTCATTCTCATTCGTTTTCCTGATGAACTTAGGAAATGAGCAAAATGATAAAGTACGTTTAGAGAAGAAAGACAAGTGATGATGATAAAATTACACATGAATTGGAGGCGAGCGAATGAATGATGATGAGAAGACGAAAGATGAGATTGAAATAAGAAGAGGCGAGACATTCAACTAAATTACAGAGAGAGAAAAAAAAGAAAGAGAGAGAGGAAGAGAGAGAGAGAAAAATGAACACAGTATGAGCAGCGACAAGCAGATAGTAGATAACACAATAAGTTGTTTTAGTTACTGTTCATCAAGTTCTTACAGATAATAATCGAAATAATTATCTTCACACACACACACACCGAACTGATACTTTGATTCTCTCTGTCTGTCTATCTCTCACACTTTTTTTACACATCTTCTGGGCACATGTTTGCATTCTCCACCGGGAATGGGTGAGGAATGGGTAATTATCATGAAATTGTGAAGATTTTCCGACTGAAAACTGATGTCAATGCTAATGAAAAATGATCATTCCAGGATATTATCATGAAAATGATAACATCAGATTCTCATGACAAACAGAAAAACGTTCAGAATCGCACATGTTTGATGAACATTTACAACGGTTTCGAGTTGTTCTGGAGTTTAGGATTCGAACTTAGTTATCATCAATGCTAATCAATATGGAATCTTTTTATCTTGAACTTGAGTCAGTTTTTTTACTCACGTGAATTTTGACTTATACTCAAGTCTAACGGTTGATAATCCATGGTGGAAATGTTGATAATGGAACAAATGCTGGACAGCTTGCTGGATGATTTGGTTGCTAATTGTTACAATTAAATGATGCAATATATGTATATATAAATCACTTAACAGTTACAGGTGATGTCGAAATTGATTAAAGTATTTTTTTTCTCTAAGAAGTTTATAATAGATAAACAAGTTCAAATGAGGAATGATTGAAGAAATAATCAGCAAATATGATGCTGATGATGTCGATGATGCTCGATAATTTTTTTGCAGCTATTCAATCGAATATCGATGTAAGTGTGTGCATAGAATAGTGGTGAGAAAATTGATGCTAAATGTCCGGACGATAATGGTTACAAGAAGAAAATGAATCGAATAGTAGTTGTTGGAAGAGGAAGGGAAGACGATGAGTGAAGATAAATGTAAAATGTATGTATATATGGAGAGATAAACTTTTGCCAAAATTGATGTATGTCGATTTTCACTGGGGCGGTAAAACTGATGCCGAATCGACAACGTTCAAAAATTTGAACAACGTTGTCGATCGAAGGTAGATCAAGAAGAAAAGGAGAAGAGGAAGAAGAAGAAATCAGATCACATATATAAGCACATGGTACACATTTTTATCAAACTGATGATGTTGAGGCCAGGAAGCGAGTAGAGAGAGAGAGGAAGAGAAAGAGAGTCACTTTTCACAGAAATTTTCAACAAAAAATTGGCGAATATAAGAAGTATATATAAGTCATATACATAGTATGGTAGTTGTAATAATAATAATAGTCAAAAAAGCTGATGGTCGCTTTTGGTGGCAATATTTTTTGATACTACTACCGAAGTTTGATTTTGATGGATGATGATTTTTGCTCAGCTCAAAAACTCAAAAACTCTACTCAAATGATCCCAAATGTATATATGAGTATGTATGTATGTAGCTGGCTGGCTTTGAGCGATTCTCACACAGCGACGATCAACTCGAGAGATCGGCAACTTCGCTCTCTCTTTCTCTCTCCTAAACTCACTTTTTTTTCACTTCTCTCACTCAGGCCACTCCTCTGCCGGTAGAATCTGCGCGATTGATTCGTCCAGAATACATGATTTTTCAAATGAGGGCTGGCTCTACTCTCTCTCTCTCTTTCCTCAAAAATAAGAGAGAAGAGAGAGAGAGAGAGAGAGAGCTGAAAAGAGAGAAAAAAGAGAGAAAAAGAGAGAATAAGTGAGCAAAAGAAGGGGAATAAAATGAAAAAAATTATATATCGAGAGATGGGAGGGGGAGGAGGGAGGTGAAATATGAAAGAGAGAGAGATTCAAAGGCCTCGATTGATCCTTGAGATATATATTGAATGAATTTTTATATATATATATTGAGTGGATACAGAAATGATGTGCAATCATCGGAAAAAAATGATTACTTAAAGGATGCAGAATCACGATTTTTTAAAAAGCAAACTAAATCAGCCAATTGATGACAATTGGCGTCAAACGATGTCAAATTTATTAATTTGAATTCACTGAATGTATCTTTCTCTCCCTCTTTTTTTCGAAGAGGAGTAGTATATTGATTTGAAGCAATCATATATCGCTTTATTTCTTTCTCGCCTTCGTTCCTCGATGTGAGCAAGTGGATGGAATTTTTATTCATTTTTGATTCTCTGTTTTTTTCAGTTCATTCCAACAATACAGGCCACGAGATACTGGATTGAGTCGCCATTGAGGGCAAGAGAGTGTGTGATACATCATAAATGGATTGTGATCATCAATTGCTTGAATGAGCGACTTTTTTGAGACATTTCAATCACCACAAGGGCACCTCAACAATGCTCCAGAAAATGTTCATTTTACTGCATTCGATAATTGATTTGGAACATCTCGACAAATGATTTTAAAAGCATGAAAATCAATGAACAAAATTTGAATTCAATCATCTGGATTCAATTACTCTGGCAGTTATCGAGGTGAGATAATATCAACAATGAATTGGATGTTCTTTGATAGTGCTCGTTGACATATTGATGAAACTGGCCATTCTTCAGGTAGACGATCATCTTGAAACTTTGTCCCTCACATTATCAGATGACTAAGAAAGTGAAGCGAACATTTTCCTCTGGTGCCTCTGACCACAATGCGAAGATACAGTATAGTCAAAGATGTAAATTTTGGCAAATAGATACCCGTTGATGTCACGCTCTTGTATGTCAGCTGAAAAAATCGTGTAGACGTGTGGATGAAGACTGTATATTAGGTTTCGGGAGATTTACAAATGAAATCAAAGAGCATTGGACTCCACTCTTCGTATGAAACGGATGAATTGGGAAAAAATGACGACATTATATGTTTTTACTCTATTTCACCTAAATATAAGTCTTTATCACTGGAACAAGATAAAATTATTGGCTCATTTGGATGGAAAACAACTTCATTCACAGAACCATGATGTCCAGGTAGCTTATACAAAATATGCCGGTAGTGAGTATCCCAAATGTATACATGACGATCTGCTGAGCCAGCAGAAATTTTTGTTCCATCGGGGGACCAGCTACAACGAAGCAAATTTTTTTCAAAATTATGCTGATGTCCCTGGAATGCTTTGGTACATCGCTCTTGAGGAGCGAAAGGTCTAATATCCCAAATACGGAGAGTACTGTCCATTGAATTAGAGAGCACAAAAGATCCATCTGGACTAGATGCCAATCCAGTGATAGAGTCGAGATGTCCAGCCATTGAATATAAAATGGCACCTTTCCTCAAGTCGTATACTTTAATCAAATTATCTATACCTCCATAAATTACTTGGTCAGAATTTTCATTGAATGTAACGGCTAATATTTGATACTCGTCTTTGAAATTTTGGGTTTCTTTTCGTGTACGCAAATCCCAAATCTTTAAATTGCGATCATCACCACCACTACACAACATTTGAGGGCCTCTTTTAGATACATGACATGAGTTAACTATACCAGAGTGTCCTTTCAATTTCTTGATCCTCTGTAAAGTTGGAGTGTCCCACATGCATATTGTCTTATCAGTACTGGCAGAGAACAAAATATTGCCATCGGCCGAAAATTGTACATCTAAAATGGAACCTTTGTGAGCAATCAGAGCGGCAGTATTTTCACAATCACCATAGACTTTCCAAAAGAACAATTGTCTATCATGTCCACCAGAGACGATAGTTTTACCATCAGGATGAAATTTACATGAATACACTTCTCCTTGATGACCAGTTAGTTGCATGATTGGCGCTTGGAGAGAAGAAGTTCGCGGCGGTCCACCTTCAACAACTGCTTTGTTTCGATTGTCATCAATCGAACTTGGCATAAGCTCGTTTCGAATCTTTTTCTGTGGAACAGCAACCAAAGCTCCACCAGACATGTAAAAATCATCGTTTGGTCTTTTAGCCATCGCTATTAATTGTTTTTCCTCTCAACAGGCTATTGGAATTCCACACGCGAATATTATTGTTATATTATTATCAGTTGATTGAATCGATTTGATCAAGCGATCCGAAAGTGCAGCAAAAATTTACACCAGATTCTTAATACCAATCTTGAAACACACGTATCAGTACCTCATCAATATTCACGTCATGGACACGATCAATTTGGTTGTTGCAGGACAATAAGCAAACTAAACTGATGGTTAGTTTAATTATCAATCATAATCAACTTGATGATTGAACACATGAGAATTCAAAAGTTCTCAAAACAAAACAAAATTTTGTGCAAAAATTAACTGTTTTCGGCAAAATAAGATGGCGCTTCTCATAATCGAAAATTTTTCGAGAAAAGTTCTAATGCTCACAATTGTCAGATCACTTTACTGATACCTCGAAATTTGATGATTTGATAAAACTGTCAACTTTTGATTCACGATTTCCATCGATTGGCAGCAAAGATTATAATAATAATCATTGGAAAGTCAACCCATTTCATGAGAATAAGATCCAGCTTATGACGGCCTCCAAAATTTTTTAATTAATTGCGGCTTAATTGTTCTGGTGTTTGATAGAAAAATATTCAGGTTATTCTCATCTTTCAAACTATAAGAATACCAATAAAGCTCATGATCTTTTTCATCTGTTCAACTTATCAAGTGATAGACATTCTGCATACAAACTGCACAAAAAGATTTAATTCGGCTTCCAAATTTTAGATTTTAGATTCAATTCTTTGAATCAATATTTACAAATATTGGATAGGTTCTACTTTAGTGATGACTTTCAACCCTTTATCACGGCAATAGGCCGCAATTTGAAGCATTTAGCGCTGATACCAACTGAATGGCAAGTATCCACCACGTCTGTAACATTTTTGTAGGATTCTGGAGCTTCTTCCATCACAAGTTTGGGTGATGCAACTCGTATTGAAATACCTTTGGAAGCAAGTTTATCTAAAACATCTTGATAAGATAGCTCACGACGAGATTTTGCTCTTGATAATGCTCGTCCAGCACCATGGCATGTGGTTCCGAAGGTTTGGTCCATTCCTTTCTCTGTCCCAGTAAGTACATATGAGCAGGTACCCATCGTGCCACCGATCAAGACAGGCTGACCGGTAAGTTGGTAATCAACTGGAATCAATGGATGGTGTGGAGGAAAAGCTCTAGTCGATCCTTTCCGATGAACCATCAAAGTACGCTCCTTTCCACCAACCAAATGCTTTTCCATTTTGGCTATGTTGTGAGAGACGTCATAAATAACTTGCATATCCAAGTCGTCCGGAGTTGTTTTGAATGTTTTTGCGAACGCTTGTCGAGTCAAGAAAGTCATCGAACTTCGATTGACCCATGCAAAATTGGCCGCTGCTGACATTGATTTCAAGTAATCTTGACCTTCTTGACTATTGATGTAAGCACATGCTAGCTGTCGATCATTGACTTCAATTTTATCTCTTTTCATTGCTTTTTCCATTGCAAGTAGTGCATCGGTTGCCACTTGATGCCCAAAGCCTCGAGATCCCGAGTGTATCATGATACAAACTTGGTCACATGTTTCGATGCCCATTTTGGCAGCATTTTGTTTGTTGAAAATTTCCTCTACCACTTGAATCTCTGCATAATGGTTACCAGCACCGAGAGTTCCTAATTGTGGAAGACCTCTTTTCTTGGCCTTCAAAGACACCTTACCAGGATCGGCATTCAACATACGACCATACTCTTCACAGTGCTCTTTGTCCTCAGCCCACGCATAGCCTTCACGAAGACTCCAGTCCATTCCCATTTCCAGAGCTTCTTCAAGATCATGGGCATTCATTGGAATGATTCCTTTTGATCCAACACCAACGGGAATATGATCGAACATGCTTTGAGCAATATCCTCTTTCAATGGTTGGACATCTTTTTCCATCAAATTAGTTCGCACCAAACGTACACCACAATTGATATCGAAACCAACACCACCAGGAGATATGATCGATTTCGGATCTTCCATGTCAAATGCTGCCATATTACCGATTGCAAAGCCATACCCAGAATGGACATCGGGAAGACCAATAGATTTGTTAACAATTCCTGGTAACGCAGCAACATTACCAATTTGTTTTACTGCCGGCAAAAAGCCACCAGCCATACCGGGACGGGAAGCATTTTTAAGTTCCTCGAACATAAGTTTTTCCAAATTTTCATTGACATAAAATATTCCCTCCACATTCATGTTGGGAACGAAACCCTTCTTGATGGCCCAAGTGTTTGGTGAAACTTTTTCGAGGAACTTGATTTCCTCTTCAAAAGAACGAACACCCATCTTTTCACAACAAGCCTGTGTCTAGCTGCCAATCGGACACTCAACCAAGGTACAAAAAAATGATTCACAGTACATCAATATTGAAGGATGACAAGTTGTCAATCAACTTAATAGGTTATCAAAATTAAAACAATCAAGTTTACTGATGAAGTCTTACATCACCACTTGTTATTACATGCTTTTTTTTCGGCTTTTTTGAGAGCAAAAAATGTCAACAAATCACGTGCTGCCATACTGCGGTCTATGTGGTAGTCGGCTTGGATTCTTAAATCTTGTTCAATTCTCATCTTCAATTCTGACAAGTTTCGAACATTCAATTTTGGGAATATCTTGATTTACCAAGATAATCATAATGAATCGAAGCAGCTGGTTAGTGAGAAATATGTCGAAACTGAATGGAGCGAGGTTTTACATTTTATTCTCTTTTGGAATGATTACACAAATTGAAGCTTTTATGAATCGCTAAAATCGACTTTGGCCACTTTGTCTGTTAAAATCGGAATACTCTGTTTTTGGAAGAATTATTCAGAGAATTCAATCGAAAGTAATTTTATCATATTGATAACTTATTGTTCCTTTTTTTCTCCTCTCAACCATCATTTAATGAGCCATTCGAAACTTCTCTCTCATTTCACCAATAATATATTCAGCCACTCACAGATGAGCCAGCCTCCTTTAGTCTCTAACTGTGAAGTGATGATCCCTCCTACTGGGCGGTCTTACAGATGCATTCGCTCACTATTGAAGGCACATCAAATGAGCAAGATCACAAATTCTTGTTGAAATCTTTTTTCTCGCTCTTTTTCATAGTTTATGGAAGGTGAGGTCTTTGTTGGTCCTAGAATTCAATTTCGAGTATTCGAATTTTACATCTTTGCTGATTGCGTTTAAATCAATCTCTTACTTTGTGATCAGCAATCACTTGCCCAACTCAAATTACGTGAATTCGAGTGTTTCGAATATTTCATCATCATGAAAAAGCGTCCAAGTTCTCGCAATAGTTATTGTTCAAATGCTTCCAGTGAATCGGCCATGTCCGAAGAGTCTCTATCGAATGGTACAGAGGATGAGAAGAGTTCCATCATCGATGGTATAAAGATAGGTCGAAAAGGTGTACCGTTGATTGAGAAAAGCAAACACAAGCCATTATCATTTGGAATCAGTCGATTGTTAGCCATCAATCGCACTGATCAGAGTGATGCAAATCTTGAGAGTTCAAATTTGAACATTCCGGATCGTGCTAAGAAGATATCCCATAGTCCAGTGAAGAATGAATCAAATTCTATCAGTAATAATGGCAACAACAATTTTTCATGTGGTCAAGCGATGACTCGCGATACAGGCCACTTATCATGTTCATCGATTGATGGTGATACATCGAATCGTCATTTGAGTAAGGAATTCTCACGAAATCAAGATTTTCCAACATCTCAACCCTGTCTTCAACAATATCCTTTCACATACCCATGGCTAAAGGGACATTTATCACCTTCTTTCTTTGTCAAAGATTCTCTTCCTGGTGAGTAATACAGTCCTATGTTGATTAAACTTTTGCTAGCAATTCGTGAAAAAAACAAGCCACTCAAGATCAGCTTGGGCTCAGATCATCAGATTTCCCAGATAATCTGATGGATCAAGAGAAGCATGACGGGAAGTTGATTCTTGAGGAAGAATTTGTGATCAACAAGAGCTCAATTGATTATGTGTGAATAAAAATATAGAGTAAACTTATGGTGAAAATAAGAACTAAATGCATGGTACATGTGATTAAGATAAACGTGCTTTTCATGAGAAAATTTTTGTTGATACCTGCCAAAGACATCCGATTTTGTCTAGTGAGAGCTGATTTATGGTAGCTCAACTAGTTTTCTGGGACAAGAAAACTGGGTTAATTAGGGAAAGATGTGGGATTATTTTCAAGAATTAATTCTATACTTTCTAGTTGGTCAAGAAAGCTTATGATTAACAGATTTAGGGTATGATCTATGGTTGATAATATATTTTCATGATACTAATAATGTTTGAAGCAACAAGATAGATTAGTTCATTTTTCTTCTTATTCATCACCACTGCCTTTGATTGCTCATTGGAACACAAATTATTCAACAAACCTTGGATGAGACTTTGTTATCGACTTATTCAAGCTCCTCTATTTGCCAATAGACCTCTCTTCAATCAGCCAAGTTCTTATGTCAAATATAAAGAAATATATAAATATAAGCTTGATATGAGCTCAAAAACTAATTAGTCTTAGTAATATATGAAGAAACAATCTTTAATCATCAATACTTTGAAGACTATTTCATAAGAAATAACTTTTATGAAGCCATCCATTTGAAGCAAAATGTTTTAGTACACGATTATGATGCTCAATTCCTTCATCAAACAGAGAATCCAAGTGCTTATAGTTCCCAGAATTCTCTCTCTTTCTCTTTCTTTCTCTTTGCCTAAGCATCACGTTGGCCATCCATTAGTTCCGCTTGAAGATTGAAACTTGTTTGGATTCACTTAATTGAAAACTTTTGCCATTAAAAGTAATGCCAAATCATCTTACTCTGAATGCTCAAAGAGTACACTTTTCAATACATTTGTAACTATACACAGGAAACTTATGAGACTATTTCTTGCCAATTTCTCAATAAACAGAACTGAATACTTTACTGATAATTTATCTTTTTTATATTCTATCTTACAGAAAATTATGCCTACTTTTTCGATTCATGTCCATCAATATTGAATGATACATTGTCTCGTCCACTCAATTATATGCATTCCAATTGTAATCTATTCGCTTCTCCTCATCACCACCATCACCATCATTCATCTACATCAGCGGCTGCCGCTGCTGCTGCTTTCATTTCATCCTTCACACTGACCAATGGTCAAAAACGCAAGCGTCGCCATCGAACTATATACACTGAAGAACAATTGGAACATTTGGAAAATGTATTCCAAAAAACACAATATCCGGATGTATTACTTCGCGAAGAATTGGCTCTTCGAGTTGATCTGAAAGAGGAGAGAGTTGAGGTAAGACTTTTTTGGCTATTAAAATCATAAAAACTTGGCTTTTTCCTCTCTCTCTCTCTCTCTCTCTCTCTCTCTCTCTCTCTCTCTCTCTCTCTCTCTCTCTCTCTCTCTCTCGATATTCTCCTCTCATCTTGATCAGGATAGACTGATCAAACCTCCCCGATTAGGCAACTAGTCAATATTTCTTTTTATCAATATTCTTGTAATCGTTTCGATACCGTGGAGAGGGAGTTGAAAATGCACAAAAGGAGGCAGACAAAAGCACATTTCACAAATCGTTGAATAGCATCGAATTAGTAGGATTTGATTGTGGTCTTGTTCTATTATGAAGCTTGCCTGAAGAAATATATATATAAATATATGCTAGAATGGTAAATAATCCGTATACAAGAGCTTATAAGTGAACAGCAGCCCGAAAAGGTTCTGTTCGATTTATTCCTCTCAAGCTACCGATTCCACTGTGTTCACGCGGCCAATGTTGGATGTGCATTTGGTCTGCCAGTGGGCTGATTGTTTCCTGTCTTCAGCAACTTGTGTGTTTCCATTCAATTCGAATCAGATCATTCGGCTGCCAAAAGACTCTGGAAGAGAAGAGAGAGAGAGAGAGAGAGAGAGAGAGAGAGAGAGAGAGAGAGAGAGAGAGAGAGAGACTGAAGAATCATCTTAATCCATCCTATCGGACTTGCCTGTTCGATGTTTATGCTATACTGGATTAGAGGCAAACAGTTCACCGATATTCTGTTAAACTGTTCTTTCTGACGCGGATCAAGAGAAGAATCCAGGAAATCGGCAAACATACTCTCTCTCTCTCTCTCTCTCTCTCTCTCTCTATCAATAGAGAAGCCACATAATTGAATAGTACTTTTAGTCCTCTTGATTTTAATATGAACAATTCTGTGTGAGAAGTTTCTGAATCCCATCCTCTTGGTGGGACAAATCATTCTCTTGTTCCTCACAGACTATTCGAAATCACACTGTACTTCTACTTCCAGGGATCAATATCATTCATCATGAAAGTACAATATCATTTCTACTCTTATGCTTTCCAATCATCTTTGACCAATAATCATATATTCTTGGTATGCGTGTTAAAAATTGGTTCATGAGTGAAAAATCCAATTAAACTTAGCTCGCTCTCTCTATCTTTTTCTTTGAACAAATCTCAATTTTGTGAAGCCTATTGACCTGTCCAATATTCTACTCTTGACGATTTTGTTAACCATAAGGCAAGAGTTCCACTCAATTGTGAAGTCACCCAAAGTAGAGAGGCTATTTTTCTCTTCTCACCAGACTACATCTGAATGAGTGTATCAGCCTATTGGGAATACAATAGCAAAGCCTCCAAAAATCCAGTCGGTAGAGAACCTTTTTTCGACTATCCTTTTCTAGGGTTTATTCGAAAGTATGACCGCTTACTGAGAATAAATAGACTATTATTTGTGTCCAATAGTCTCCCAAATTGGTTGTGATTGGGCGAAAAATTGTGTGTATGACTGATCCCGTCAACGATACCCATACTCGAAGCAAAAGAGAGAATATCTCACTCTTTTATCTGCTCCTTGCTCTTTTATCTTCGACTTATTGGATTATTCAGCTTATCCGTGTTCCTTATCGATTCTTCGAATGTTTCTTCAGTATCGAAACTTAAACCTATCTATTCTTCAACCTTTTCTCACTGTCACCGAAGATTATCGCTATACATTGACCATTGACCACATCCGTACACAATGTGTGTGAGGTCCCGCATGTTCTCTTGACCATCGATATGTTGTCCAAGAGTCGATCTATGAACTATGTATCTTGCTCATATCGAATATTAGCAGATCTTATCTCGTATTCCACAATCAAATGAAAATTTTTCTCCTCTCTGGATAGAATAGAATCTGGTATTCTTTTCTTCCAGAGAATCTGAGACAAACTCAGGCCAGTATGCTTGTAGCGGTGAGCATACATGTTGAATTTTTTGCAACCTTTCATAGGATTGTTATCTTCAGGAGCTTTCAGCATTCGAATTTCTCAAAGCATATCAAAGTTTGGCCATATAGGTTCGTGCCTGCTCTCTCTCTCTCTCTCTCTCTCTCTCTCTCTCTCTCTCTCTCTCTCTCTCTCTCTATCCACTTCTCTTCTGTCAGATAATAGACGCTGAGCTCAACTGAAGAGGACCTCAGCACTTCATGTTTGTGGCCAGATGTTTGGCTTATAGGCTCTTTGATCGAGGAATCAGTGATAACATCAAAGTTTACGCTCCTATTGAATAGCTGGGCAAACTATAGTCTCTGATGACTGGTGAAAGTGATCATCATCAAGTGTTCATGGATGATAGGGACGATGCTCTTTTCAATAATAGTGTTTTGTTGATCTTGAGAAGTTAATAAGCCTGTCTTTTACACAAAAGTGAAAGTTTTTCTCTCCCTCTCTCACTATTATCGGGAGCTAAGAGCTGGAAATGCTATATACACAATTGAATCTGAAGTATTGAAAAAAATTGGAGAATGAATCAACTTCCCAATTTTGGACTGAAACTTCATTCTCTGTGCATCATTTTCATTGCCCCAGAAAATGATCAATTTTGATTTGAAATCTATTTTTGACTTGCACCTAATTTACATTTTGATCTCATCTTTTTGATTTTTACTTGATTGTCTTCCTCTTGTCTCTCTCACTTTCCACAATAGGTTTGGTTCAAGAATAGGCGAGCGAAATGGCGAAAACAGAAGAAAGAGGAAGAAGAAAAGCATCGAATAGACGGCTCAATAGGAACAAATTCGAGTGCCACTTCATTCTATTCCTCAGCCGCAAAGTGTTCATCCAATTGATTCTTTGGAATTGAACTATATGAGATGAAGTGATGTTCACTTAAAGATTTTGGTGGTGCTGAGTGTTTCGTTTGACTTGTCATAACACGTTGTTGAGCTGCATGTGACGTTTAAGAATGTTGACAATGGTCAACCACACACATACACTCTGTGGTGTATGATTGTGAATCATTTTCTGAGAGAGCTAGAAAGTCAATCAGAAAAGTGTATGCTGAATGGCAAACTACCAAAATCTTGATTATCAGAAAAAGTCTTTTTTTCGGATAAGAGCTATTGAAAAAGATATTTAAGCGATGAGCGAATGTTTTTTGCTTAGTTCGAATTCGAGGTCCTAAATTAGGGAGAAATTTTCTTAGCAAAGATGCACAAAAGAGACTTATATGCTGGTGAAAGGATTTCTTGGTAAAGAACTTGGATAGTGTCATGAATCATATTTGTAAAAAATGTGTGTAATTTCAAGGTGATTAAAAATCGCTATCATTGTTAACACTTGATCCTTTCATCATTTGCATCCACACATATTGACCAATGGTAAGAACCTTCAATTCCATCCTAAATGATCTGGAAATGAATAGACAGAAGTTTTCTTGATAAACTCGAAAAACTAAATAAACTCGAATTGATAAACTCTGGTCAAGACTCAAAAACTAATGTTCGGCATCAGATTTCAAGAAAATATTCAGAATCAGTTATCTGCCCAATTCGGAGCTGAATTCTCATGAACACCTAATGAGATTGCTAATCGATAGCCTTACGAATCTCAATCAAGTTTCCCGTAAGTTAATGTGAGAATATTTCTTCATCAAGCTCATTGTCTTACGTGAGAAGTACTTTATCTAGAGAAAAAAGTTCCACTCGGTAAGTCTAATCTTATTCGATATCTGTTTATACGTGTCTAAGCGTATTTTGACGTCTTATCATTCTGAAAAACTCACTTACCCTAGTGTGTTTGTTATCAACTCAAGTAACATGAATCCAGTAAACCGATACACTGGATAAAGCAAATATCCGTGTCAATTGGATGACATCTTACAAATGTTATATTCATGAACAAGTTCCCAGTCGTTCATTTATTCCTTCTCCTCTCTCTCTCTCCATTGAAAAAAGGCACTACAAATGATTCCATTAGATGTCCATAATACAAGATATTATTTGGAGAGTTCATCGATTTTGAAAGCTATCGGAATGGCTGAAATAGGCTCACATACACATCCGATTTATTGATTCAATTGCAAATCTTTTTTTCCTCCTCCACTATTTTGCTTTATCCTCTCTCCCACATTTGATCCGATATTTTTGCTAAGGATTCACATGTTTTTAGATTATCTTCAGCTGATTTTGTTTGAATCACTGAAGCCTCATCAAAGTAAATAGTGTTCATTTTCTATCAAAAAGCTTTTCCTTACCATCTTTGAATACCAGTACAACTATCACTACTACACATTCATTGTCAACATTAGTGGTTACTATATATCACGCTTTTTTGCAACCTTAAAACTTGCTTCTGGGGAATCCATGATGATCATTGGACAAGTGAAGCGGAATTCGGAGTAAATTTTATCACGAAATATAATCATCATTCAGAGGGGAGAAGAGAAGAGATGTATTCCAGAATGCATGTATAACTAGACGATTAGTGGATGATGATATATCAAGCCGATGATTTTGAGAGAAAATCTTACTCGGACCACAAAATGGTCCATATTGTATATGGGTTGCCTAATAGAGAAGGAGGGTTATGGTTTAAGGCTTGCTCTGAGCAACCTAGGAGAATAAAATAGTAGGCTTAAATTGAATTGAAAATCCTCAAAGAATTATGCAGAAGGATAAATTTGTGGTCATTAAGAAGAGGTCCTATTATGTAGGAAAGAAAATCGATTATCATTGAACGAAAAGAGCGGATAGAATAGTATATTGAAAATCCCATAGTATCATCAATCTCATCGGTAGAGTCGACTACTAGCCAGATTATCGGCACTGTGGTAGTGATCATTGATGGTATACATTGGGACAAGAGATAGACCGCAAAAGGAGTGAAAGGAAGACTTTTCATAATCTGGTCTTTTTATTCCTCAAAACGGGACAGAGAGAGAGACCAAAATCTTTAATCTTTCCCTTTTCAAAATGAGATCGCGCTTTCTTTTGGCTTGTACCTTTTTGTGGCTCCGAAAACGGCAATCGATCCTGCAAGCCGATAGACTATGTATGGATGCCGTGAAAAGAGCCACCTTAGGACTTCCATTCCACTGGACTTTCAAGCTTTCAGTCTCCAAAAATTTGCTTTGTGTTGCTGATGTGTGTGTGTGTGCAACTTTTTCATGGGCGATCAGGAAAAGAGAGAGAGAGAGAGAGAGAGAGAGAGAGAGAGAGAGAGAGAGAGAGAGAGAGAGAGAGAGAGAATATATCGATGGGAGAAAAACTATTGAGAAACTGAAATCGATACATGGGACGCTAGTACAATCTCTATCATGGTGGTCTGAGAATATGATAATAGATTTCACTGATCCTCGATTGTAGAACGGCTAAGCTTGCTGGAAGGCGTGAGTCTGGACATGTTGGTTAGAGAAGGTCCTTTTTAGTTTCTCTCTATTTGTGGGAAATCAGCCTGTTTTTCGGATTGCATGGATTATGATTAAGTTTAATCTTCAGTAGAAAACAGAAATTTCATACTTACAAGCCGTAAATTAATCTTGTAATTAGAAGTATTCAAATATCATCGAATAATCATGTAATCTGCCTTCCTCTAGAAGTATGATGGTTATTAGTGGATATTGTGAATCATATCGTTCAGCCAATAGGGTTTATGTGGTTTGACATTTGATGGGAAAGTTATTGCTCACAATAATTAGTCACTGAAAGATCTGATAGTTTTGGAGCAGAGAGAAAGATCAATAAAGCTGATCAGATGCTTCTGACATGAAAAGCTAGTCCCTGGACTTTGGTTTCATCATTGAGGGACCTTGGCGTGTCCACTTATGATCATAGTTGTCACAAGTTAGTACTTATAAAAGACACGTGTTTATCGGTGTTGGGATAAAGTTTTTCTCTATCATACAGGCAAGACTGTATTATGAAGTAAAAGCTTAATCACAGAATGGCATGACTTGACACAATCTCAGTCTGTTTTTCAATATTTTTCGCCCTTATGTGATAAGATGATGCTAGTTCACTAAATGCAGTTCAAAAAATTGCTTCATTCAAATTACTGCACTCCTAATGAAAATACAAGAATTTGTCTGATAAAAAAGGGGTATTTAGTTATTTTTTTGATCGGATTTTTCAAGAAGGTGGTCAAAAAATGAGTAATCAACATAAAAAATGTCAATAATTGGTCCATCAGGAATTTTTGAGTGATTCTAAATAAACTCTTGATGAGGAGTTTGAATCTGGTATTAAAAATTTGATCCCATCACTAGAAATATAGATATCGAGATAGTGGTCTCAACATTAGAACTTTAGAGCTCGAAAGTTGGAATGAAGCACCTCCTTTAATGAAAAATTAGGCGAGAAGCTCGAAATTCAACATGGACTAGAAAATGGCCAAATCTGGACACCTATTCCCCCATTGAAGTCTTGGATAAGGCTTTTAACAATTTTCTCTCTCTTGAGAAAATAATGGTTTTCAGAAATTCTTATTCAGCTGAAAAAGTCGAAGTTCTGTTCAGTAGATATGGAGTATCACAACAAGATGATATTATTGATCTGATTTTGATAGCTCACATTTTTTTTGTATACTTTTCTATTGCTAATTATTTTAAGAATCTAACGAGGAACTACTCTCAGAAATTTGAAAAAATCATGCCAGAAATAACTTATTTTATGTGAATAAAATAAAATAAAAATGTTTCCGATATGATAGATGGGAGTTCATTTTCTGAAAATTTCAATCTATTGATGAAGAGTTTATTTTTCAAAATTTTGCAAGATTTAGATCAATAAAATTGTGTAAAATTGAAAAACCCGAGTCGAATAATGATTTTTTCTTGGCGCAATTGATCATTCATGGAGGAAATGGCTAATTATATCATTCCCGGGGCCAAATCAGTAACCCTCTCCAATCATGAACCAAATCTATTACTCTCATTATAATTCACCACAGTCCTAAAACTTACAATTATTCTTCTGATATTTTTACTCCCAAATCACAAGAATTGTAACAATTTGTTTGCGCAACATCTTACACACAGTAGACGTTTATCTTTCGACCAATTGTTTTAAATGAGCCCAATTAATTACATTGATTTCTAATCGTGGATTTTCCTTTCCTCTCTCACAAGCGTATAACGGTACATATCGCATTCCAAGCGAAACAAAAAAGGATGAATGAACTGCCACTACTACTACTACTGTTGTGAATATTTGTTCAGCAGCATGCTCAACAGGCAAAGAGTCAAGAAACCAAAACATAAAAAGTTACATTTTTCAAAATATAAGCTTCCCAAAAGCAGATCTTTTTCATCATGTGTGTGTGTGAAGAACACTTTTTAAACCTTGTGTCAAGTAACTAAAAAGTATATATTTTAGCAATGTCACATTATGCAAGATTAATTGATTTGTGTGTATGTTCATATGTATGTTAAATATGCGGTGACTCATCCATGTTGTTATCATTGAAAGCAATGTCTCTACAATCTGGATAGCCTAAAGGTTGCGAAAGCGAGAGAGAAAGAGAGAGAGAGATGAAAAGAGAGATGTTGTTGATGATGTTTGTTGTTATGATGTTGACATCATTCACATGATCTTCCTTTATTTTGATGGTTTGTGTGAACCGTGTATGTCCACCAGATTGATGATAATTATTAAGTGTTAATGTGTGTGTCTCTCTCTGTTCTTAAGGTATTGTCAACTGTAGTGGTCTGGATTCGTGGTGGTTGATTGAGGTGTATTATTATTATTATTATTGTTTTTTTCTTCGGGATTTTCAATATTCCATTTGAGAATTATCATCATCGTGTTGAAGAATTATTGTGGAACATATTGGTTCATCAACATCAACATCAATATCAACACCGTCAATATTGTCACAAGAAATCGGTAGTATGGCTTTCCTAAGAGATTTGGTTGGAAGTTTTCGTAAGCGAGATATTGCTGAATATCCTTATGATGCTGTGGTGGAGGTGAGACATGATGATTATAAACAATTCCAGCCATTCGATAGAAGTGACAGTCTGGTATTGTATGGAATTCCGGAACAATCAAAGTATGAGGTTATACTTCAAAAGGCCTCATTCAATCGTGGTGTTGAAGTGGATTTCAGTTTATCCCGTTTCAATAGTGAACATCATGCATTGACTTTTTTTCATCAAATGAAAGATAAGCTACCATATTTATGTACACATCATCCGGAAATTGTGAATCAAAATAATCTCAAAGAGATAACTCATTACGTAAAAAATAATCCAAATCAATCTTTGGTCCATATATGCTCCTATTTTGGCTTTCTAGATATATTGAAAACATTGCTCGCCAATGATCCAAGTCTGGTCAATCAAACTGATACTCACAATCAAGTGGTACCAATACACTTGGCTATCAAAAATTCTAAACTTCCTATTATTGTATATTTGTTAAGTCTCAATTGTGACCTTACACGAGTTGATTCTCGTGGCTGGAATATTTTCCACTATGCAGCAACCACTAGTCGTGAAATTATATCAACCCTATGTTCTGCGCCCTTTTTTTCCTCCTCACCGGAAACCTCTTCTTCACCCACATTGACCACCAATCCTATTCAAAGTATGGGTCAAAATGATTCTACTTCCACTTTATCCCAACGCCTTCCATCGTCATCGTTGAGTGAGCGTAAAATAACATTGATAAAGCTAATTAATCAGCGTAATCATGACAAAAATTGTCCTCTGTATCTCGCTTGTGCAGCCGATAAACCTGAATGTGTCAAAGAGTTACTAAAAAATGGTGAGTGAATGATACTTATGATTTCTCTTGCTCACATTCAGTTGATGGATGAATGACAAAGCTTATCATTCAAAATTATACGCTTTTCAAAATTGATGTCATGGCAAAAAAGTTGTTAAGATTCAAGTATAACTGATGCGCATTCAGTACTCTATTGACTGGAAGAATCGTATTTCATTCCAAAGTTTTTCGATTTTTTCAGGTGCCGATGGTGACGGAGCTAGTTTGGAAACAATTATATCGGAACGAGAAATTGATCAAAGTTTCGAACATGTTCTCGAACAATTGGATCCTAAAGTTATGCATCTGGGAGGCTCTGCTCTACATTGGGCTAAAAGTCAACAGTGCTTAGAAGCTCTGCTAGATATGGGTTTAAATATTAATGGTAGAAATTTTCAAGGAGAAACGGTGAGACTTTATCCAGACATCGTTATTATGAAACTCGTATACTGATCCATAATTTTTTTCAGACTCTCCACTGTATGGTTTCAAAGAAAAATCTTTCATGTTTAGTAACGCTCCTCTCCCATG
Source organism: Brevipalpus yothersi (assembly GCA_003956705.1). Classification (NCBI taxonomy): domain Eukaryota; kingdom Metazoa; phylum Arthropoda; class Arachnida; order Trombidiformes; family Tenuipalpidae; genus Brevipalpus; species Brevipalpus yothersi. The sequence goes on along the minus strand of QZCP01000235.1, from coordinate 194,284 downwards.
GTGCCGATGTCAATGCCAAGGGTCCAAATGGCGAAACTCCGCTACATTTAGCTGTGAGAACAGGAGATCCCACGATCGTTCAAGCTCTCGTAGTTTTTGGATCCGATTTGAATAATTGTAATAATTCCGGTGAATCTTCTCGTCACATTGCTGCCACTGCCAAACGAACACCAAATCAAGATTTAATTCTTTACATTTTGGATACAGTCGGTGCAAAACGGTGTAGAAAACAGTCCAATTTATCGTGCACCGATGGATGTGCAATCAATGCAAATTTCAATGGAATCCCGCCTGAAAACTCTCCATTAGGTCGAATAGTCAGTATATATGACAATTGTTATCGTGATGTTTTAGAATTAGCTCTAAAGAAGAAACGTGATGAACAAAGCAAGATGGATCTGGGAGATCAAGCATCGCGGAATAATGTTCGTCTACTCTGTCTCGATGGGGGAGGTGTTAAAGGCCTCATACTCGTACAAATGCTCAGCTTTATCGAACAAATGACAAATCGTCATATTTGTCATCTTTTCAATTGGTTTGCCGGCACATCAACAGGTGCATTGTTATCTATCGCTCTAGCTCTTGGCAACTCGGCGAGTCAATGCAGACAAATTTATTTTAGATTGAAGGACAAAGTTTTTTCTGGTTCACGTCCGTACGATTCAGAACCATTGGAAAAATTTCTTCAAAAAGAATTTGGTCAAAATACTAGATTATGTGATGTACGAGATCTTAAGCTTATGGTGACAGCTACTTATTCAGATAGATTTCCTCCAGACTTACAGATTTTTAGAAATTATGCATCCGCTGATGAGATCATAAGATCCAAAGAGGAAGAGTCTCATGAGTCACAGCGTCCAGGCACTCCTAATGATCTTCCTCTTTGGATGGTTGCTCGCTGCTCTGGTGCAGCTCCGACCTACTTCAGGCCGTGTGGCCCTTATCTTGATGGTGGTCTCATGTCAAATAATCCAACACTGGACGCATTGACGGAGATATCGAAGTTAAATGCTGCTTTAACACACATTGGAGAACCTGAAAAAAGTTATTCTATTGATTTGCTCGTTTCGTGTGGCTGTGGCTTGATCCCTGTAAGATCAATTTCTGTAGTCGATGTTTATAGACCGGACAGTTTTGTAAATGTTGCCAGAATGGCTTTGACGGCCTCTGCCCTCGGTATGTCACTTAATCGAAATGTGAAGCATTCTACCCTTGAAGTTATGGTGAACTTTGTCTGATTTATCCCTCTTCTCTACTTTATTTAGGTGAACTACTAATCGAACAAGCAACCCAAGCTGAAGGTTCAGTTGTAGAGCGAGCAAAAGCTTGGTGTCATGGGATCAAAGTTCCTTATTTTCGATTAAATCCACCTATTTCTGAACAAATTCCATTAGATGAAATCAACAATGCTAGATTGATAAATATGCTCTGGGAGACTACAGTCTATATGTATAATAGGAAAAAAGAATTGGAGGAGCTAGCACTACTATTTAATTAGTGTGTAAGGGAACTTACACTTGAAATTCTTGCTCACCTCCTTTCAACATAACATAGGAAGAATGAAAAGGTCTTCCAGATGTCTTCGTATCATTTCCATTACTTCACGAGTAGCAAAGCCTTCCTTTCGATAAAATGTTTCATCTCTTGAGAATCGATAAGTCTTGAAGAATCACAATAGAATATGGTTCAATGCTTAGTCTGAACAGTGAAAATCTCAATTAGTACTCAGGAGTAAAATGATATGAAACGAAACAACTGAAACCCTGTGTAAACAAGAGTTGCATCAGGAAATACAATGTTCATCTTCTGCTTAAAAGTGTTTAAAAGCTTGTTAGTGATTTCACAACCCCTCCATAAATCCTCTCCAACATGAATTGTTAAAAGAATCTTCTCCTGGTCATTGATGAGGTTAGTTCAAGTTTTGATTGATGAAAAAACTGAAATCCATCCAGGAAGAGGAAGTTTCTTGATTCATGTGAACTTGTCATTTGAGTGTACATTGATTTGTTTGTCTTCTCTCTTCAGCTTGTTTTTCATGAATAGGATCAACCCGACAACATCAAATACACTTACCGTCATATAATCATAAAGTCTTATATCATTGAAAAAATGTCTACTAACATAAGCCTCAACCCTAAAAATTCTTCGAAAAAGTTTTCCTGATGCCCGTAGGGATTCCTCTCAGCAACATGACTCTCAGAATATCAAATCTATTTTTTTATTATAAGCTGTAAATATTTTTTGTAAAATCATTTATATTGGTGTTTTCGAATTGTTTCCAAATTTCATATGATATGATTCCCACGAATTCTTACCACTAAAGAAGAGGCTATCCGAATTAGATTATCATGTTCAATCCATCAAACCATACTTTTAAGACCGAAAAATGATCCTCCTCCTGTTCATTGATGAGAGAGTAAATTTTTTTGCCAGTACTTGAAACAGTTTTTCATAAGAGAGCATGCAATACATATTCTCTCCTGACTGTAGGACTTCGAGAGAAAGTTGAACTCCAATCGAAAAGTTCTGAATCACGTAACCAATAGTATTTTCCATCGAATACTATGGAACCATGTCATGAAGTGCTATCTCTAGGTCCGATGATAGCAGCTCAACATCCAATTCCTAGTCAATAACATTTACACCATACACTAACAATCAGATTAGATTGATTGGAGTTGGAAGTCTATTGATTTGAACCGAGCGCCTCGAAGAATAACAATCAAAACTCAACTCAGCGTGCGTTCCACGTGCAAGTTTGCCTTAATTGTAACCTTAATCAGTTGATTAGTATTAATCTTCTTTTGAGTCCATTCCCTGCAATGTTTACTCTACTGACTGAGTATCCTGGCATGTATCCATCATCCCATATTTCGTAACCAGTGTGAGAGTTGATTGGTATGTGGACACTGATCTGTATGCCATAGTTCACATGTGAAAGTATTTCGGCTCATTGAACAGTTATTATTATTGTGGTGGCTCACAATCTTGTGTTGATTGGTTAATTTATCGTGATGAATTCATTGATCAACATCGATTCAGTTAACTGAGCAACAGTGAACGTGAACGTTAATTAAAATGCTTCACAGAGTGAATCAAAGAAAAAGTGTTAAACCTGCTCTGACCGAGCGATTAAGGCAGCAAAGGCGAAACGAAATGTCACAACGTCGAAGACAGAAGAGAGACTCAATTTTAAATGAGAAACGAAAGCTCGGTCTTGATAAGTGTCCACCAATTTTAATATCCATTCTCAATAACAGTGGTGATTCCGTTGAAAAACTTCTCGATTCTATTCGCAATTGTGACTCTGATTTGACAATCGATCGAACACTTTGTGGTAAGTTTTGTGCCGATTCATGAGCTAGAAGCTATATTAATTCGTATATTTTCTGTGTAATTTAGGATTCATTTCACTGAGTGTTCCACGCTTTAAGGTGAGGCTTCAAATATTGACTCCAAGTGATGATCTCTTCACAAATTTGGATGCTGTGAAGGTAGCCGATGTATTGTTGATCTTGCATCCTTCGGACGCTGATGAAGGATATTCATTGTCAAATAATCCAATTTTGACATGCATCTATAACCATTGTCTACCAACAACCATGCATGTTGTTTGTGATACAATCAAAGATATCAAGAAAAAACAAAGACTGAAAAAGATACTCCAAAAAGCTATCGATGAAAAATTTGCCGATGAAAAACTTCATCTCTTGTCAACTCCATCCGATGCCTTGCAGCTATTACAATTAATCACTAACTGCAAAAAACGTCGGGTGTTGCTGCGTGCTCATCGATCTTTGATTCTAGCTGAATCTTTCCACTATGATTCCTCTACAAAATCCATGAAAATTCAGGGTTACGTTCGATCTAATCCTCTTGACGTGAATCGTTTGATCCACATACCAGGTTGGGATGATTATCAGATCAGTTCTATAAAAATTCTTGATGACCCTCGACCCATAAACAAAGCAAATCATCAAAAACATGAAGTGAAAGAATGTCAAATCATCAAGCCCGATCCCATGAAGCAAGAGTCTCTCGAAAGAGAAAATGCTCCCGATCCAATGGAGGGGGAACAAACATGGCCAACACCTGAGGAATTGGCCGCTTCAGCTTCTCAATCACAGAAGAAACTCGTTAGAGTACCCAAAGGCACATCTGAATATCAAGCAGCATGGATTGTTGATGATAAGGAAGAAGAAGATGGAGTTGAGGAAGAACATGATTCATGTGGCTCTGAGAGCGAGTCTGATGAGGACAATTTGAATGCAATCAATCTCAAGCCGTTGACTTTGGGCAGTGAGGATGAATCTGACAATGAATCGAAAATAGATAATGATGAAGAGTACGAAACTCTCACCATAACGGAAGGGGGTGAAGATACTACCAATTATGATGAAAAAATGGATACAGAAGAAGAAAAGAAGCAACTCATGAAATTTCGTGAAGCTAGAGAAAATGAGATGTTTCCTGATGAGATTGACACTCCTCAAGATGTGCCAGCTCGTGTTCGCTTCGCTCGGTATCGAGGCCTCAAAAGTTTCATTCACTCTCCATGGGATCCGAAAGAAAATCTGCCATCCGATTATTCTCGGATATTTCAGTTTGAAAATTTTGTACATACTCGAAAGAAGCTCATAAAAGATATGAAAAACAATGAGAATGGAGTTGCTCCGGGCAATTATGTAGAAATAACACTCGATCAAGTTCCACAAGAAGTGTGGCAAAGTTATGATGACAAAACCAATGGAATTTTGGTTCTAGTATCACTTCTACCCCATGAACATAAGATGTCAGTTTTAAATGTGGCCATCAATCGGGCTGGTGAAACTGAGGAGCCCATCAAATCCAAGGATCAGCTAATATTTCATCTTGGATTCAGACGTTTCAAAGCTTGTCCAATTTTTTCTCAACACACAAATGGTGACAAATTCAAATTTGAACGCTTCCTTCCCAAGGATGGCTCTGTTGTGGCAACTTTTTTCGGACCAATAACATATCCACCGGCTGCATGTCTTATATTCAAAGAAGCTAATGATGGTTCCCACAAAATGATCGGCAATGGATCCTTATTGGGCGTCAATCCTGATCGTGTTGTGATCAAGCGTATTCGCTTGAGTGGTCATCCATTTAAGATTGTCAAGAAAGGGGCTGTGGTGAGATACATGTTCTTCAATCGAGAAGACATCAAATGGTTCAGGCCGGTTGAGCTTCGGTCAAAGTATGGTCGTCATGGCCATATTCGCGAACCTCTTGGTACACATGGACACATGAAGTGTATCTTTGATCGACCCTTAACTGCTAATGATACCGTTCTGATGAACTTGTATAAGCGAATTTTTCCGAAATGGTCTTTTGAACCGAAAGTCACTCGTCCATCGACCATCAAGTTGATGGACACCGAGAGCGTCTAAAGTGTGTATGATAAAGATCCGTATTTTGATATTTTTGACTTTTCCTCGAAACTAGATGATTAAATGGGAACATGCACGTATGTTCTGAATGAAAATGTTTGATGACAATATTCTTTTTCTCTATTGAAACCTTAGCTGTCTACATACACAATTTTTTCATGAAAATTTTCAAGTCACATTTCCGAATCAAATGGAATTAATTAAATTTTATTTTGCGCACTTCACCTTCCATGATAACTAAGGACAGTAATGCTCAAAGTCAGGAAAGAAGAATGGTTAAGAACAAATCCATTTCTTGAACAGCAAGCCATACTTCGAGAGAGAAAAATCGGGGGAGAGAGAGAAAGAAATAGATATAAAGAGGGAAAAAGAGAGAGAGATGTGAAACCAATGAAGACGTCGTCAACCAGATTTGAAAAGCAATATAGCAACTTGGCCCAAGTAGAAATAGATGAAATGTCGGGTCTCATGAGTAACATAGGAACCAAAATTGCGACCAACTATGCAGTGCCATGTTGGATTGTATTTTTTGTCAAATTCTTTCTTAATGTACGCAGCAATGTCTTTTTCGATGTTGTATTTGTCCAACGCTTGAATGGAAACATTCAAAGCCTCATCTTGCATCTCATCCGACATATCAACATTTTTGATGACCGCTTTTTTGTCACTCATTTTGATTGTAGAAGTTAAGTTTTTCTTTTACGAATTATCAGCTGAATATAGACAATGGCAATATATGTAAACCGAATGTTATCTTGAATGATTGTAAATCACACACGAAGACAAATTTATTTTTCCCTAGCTTCTTTCTCAGTCATACAACCCACCAAACAGAAGAGGCAAACCACGCACACAGACCACCAATAATTTTGGTCCTTATATTATGTATATTGGGTATGTATGTTGCTGGGTATGTATACCTACACACACATACAAACACACTATAGCAGTATTTATTTGTGAATGTATAATATATACGTTATTGCCAGATGATGGAAATGAATTGCCTCAAGGACAAGCTTCAAGTAGCCACACAGTCAACAATTAAGGTGTAAATAAATTAAATTAAATTAGCTAATCACAATTAATAGAGAGAGAAAAAAAGACACAGATTTTTTCACCTCCTTCAAGACTTTTTTTTCTTCTCTTCTTTTAAAATCAAGACCGTTGAGAAAGAAAAACCCGATTGCGCATGTGCAGTTTAAAATTTAAATGGACACTTTGGCGAGAGACATCTGGTGGTCACAGTTTGAGAAGATTTTTTATCATGAAGTTCATGAAAATGTTCATGACTTGGATTGGATAAATTTTAACGTTAATTGTTTTTGATAAATTTGATTGATTTTTTTCGATACCTTTTTTTATACTGCCTGTTTGTGAGTTTATCGGAACAATTCAGTATGTCTACATACCAGGAGTTGGTTGACATGCATGCAAAGCTGTGCAGTGAGGATCAATTACTTCGATCTGATATTGAGAATGCTTTGAATCGTGAATCGCGATCAAGTGATGATGTGAGATCACTTTTGTCTTCTATGCCCAATGTTGCCCAAATGACAAAAGATGTGAAACACATTTTGGAAGTTATCAATTCAACATCCAAATCGACCAGTGAGATTTGTAATCAGGTGAAACAATTGGATTTGATTAAGAATCGAATATCCCAGTGTTTACAGAGAGTTGTTGACATTTTGGATCTCAAATATTGTACACAAAATGTTGAAGAAGCCATGAATAGTGAAGATTATGAGGTTGCTGCGGCCAATATTCATCGATTCCTGTCCATAGATGAGTCTTTGGTTCGAAATTCTGCTAATAGTGCAATAAATGGTTGGTAAGAAGGGAAAACTTGTTGTTGTTGCTCATCCTTTTTTTGTTCAAACTTTCTCAACTTTTGCTTTTCTCTTTTTCAGGGCAAGTTTTCGGTGAAACTTCTATGGACAAAGCATTCAGTAAACTGCGTGAAGCTGAAGAAAAACTCAAGTCAATTGTGATGAAAAAGTTTGATGAGGCTGTATCTGAGGATGATTTCGCAACTGTCCAACGTTTTTTCAAAATTTTTCCACTCCTTAATCAGCGTGAAGAGGGGATGCGAAAATTTTCCAACTACATGTCAAACAAAATTGGAAGCTCATCAACTGCCGGTGGAGATACATCTAAAGAGCCTGATACCCATATCGGACAGCTGACTGATCTATTTGAGGGTGTAGCTAAATTGGTGGATGAAAATGCTCCTATCCTTGAAACCTACTACGGGCCTGGCAATTTGATATCATGTCTAGAAATTCTGCAACGTGAATGTGACCGTCGTGCAAAAAGGATTATGGATGATTTTGTCAAGAAGAGATCTATCGCATCAGTTATGACTACTATCCAGAAGCTGAACAAAGTGAGCTCATCTTCCAATAATGTGGTCAAAGTTGATCCTCGTGAAATAGATTCTCTCTTAAATGAAATGGCCCTTGTCACATCAAGAACCGAAATATACCTTCGTTTCATTAGTGAAAGAGCGAAGAAAGATTTTCAACCTGTTGTCAATGATCTTGAAGAACAATCTTCATTGGAAAGCAAACATCAGCAACGTATTGTTGATTTAGCTCGTTCTTGTCAACTCAGCAGGATGCTCCAAGAGATCAATGGAACATATGTGCTTCTAGAGGAGTATTTTATTCGCGAATCGTGTGCTCGAGCTATTCAAATGGATGATGTTGATCGTAATGCATTGACATCTAATATGTTAGACGATGTGTTCTTCATCGTGAAAAAAAGTATCAATCGAGCACTCTCAAGTGAAAACTTGGAAGTTCTTTGTGCAGTTATAAATCATTCAGTCAACTTCCTTGATACTGCTTTCTACAACGCTCTCTGTGACAGGACCAAATATGGTTTCCCAAGTGGAATAAGCAATGCTGCCGCAGCCTTGGATTTGAGTCAAGCATATAATGCTATTCAAACTGGCCGTTATCTTCAAACAACTAGTGACATTGAGAAAGCAAAGCTACTCTTTTTAACTGCTCTGAACAATTTAGATTCAGCTGCTGATTATATTGGAACTTTGCGCAACAATATTCTTGAACAAGTTGTACGATCTCCAGCTCTCGTAGAGAAGCCTAAAAATCGAGAAAAATTGGAAAGTTGTCTGGCCGATCTACTCTCTTGTAACGATAAATTTCAATCTCTCATACATTCCGGTCTCAATCATATGTTCACTGGATTGCTGAAACCATGGATAAAATCATGGCTAAGTGCCTTTAATAGTGAATCTCATTTACTTACTGATGATGATATTGCTAGAAACGAAGCAACTGATGGACTAAGAGCCTTCACTCAGAATTTTATTGTCAATCTTGACAATACTCTTCGCAGTATCAAAAATGGTCTCACTAGCAATAATTATCGGGATCTGCTCATTATTTTAGCTGGAGAGTTGACTAAACGGCTCGAATCAGCTCTTTCAAGATGTACTTTCAATGAGGTGAGTTGAATTTGAAGTGAACTCAATCTTATTCATCGGAGCTTTAAATTCTACAATTAATAAATACTGTTATTCTATTTTTTTTCATTCAGCTTGGAGGTTTCCAATTCGATCGAGAAGCAAGAGCCATAATAAATTATATCTCTTCATCAACAAACTCGCCCATCCGAGACAAGTTCACACGCCTTAAACAGATCTCTGAAATTCTCAGTTCACCATCAATCGAGGATGCAATTAATTGTGTCCAGTCTTCAAGAGAAAATTCTCTACCTCTACGCAGTGGTACCTATTTGTGTTTGAGTCCAAGTGAGATTCATCAGTTCCTCAAATTGCGATCTGATTTCTCTTACGAAGATCTTCGTAAAGTTAAAATATGATACATCTTGGTATGGATTATTTATTTTTGTAGAGTTTATATTTTTTTGTATCTCAATGTCCTTGTTACCAATCCCACTTCATTATTTCACCTATCCAATAAACTCTAGTCAAATAAATGAGGATGAAAAAAATTCTCGTTTGATTGCTCTAAATCTGAAAGAAATTACATGGTCTCCTGTTTTCAATCGATCGTACTGCGTAGAAAGCTGGTGTACTCAAGAATTCCCTTTATCACTCTTCTATCCATTTCATAACCAAGCCTCGATTCTCATAGTAATAATTGAGTGACTTTCTAGCTCTTAATTAGTTTCCATAGTAAATGATTTGATGACGCAAACGAGGCAGGCCAAAATAAACTCAAGCCATGATCGTTATTGTGCATTAAGGTATGTTTTATTTACACAATGTATGGATGATAACATTCATATACAAGTTTAGATGAGCATTTTTTCCTTCATCCTGGTGATGAAATGAACTGAGATCTGAAATTTGTTTCCATTCTTATACAAAATTCACATCAGAAGTTGTTGTTGTTCTTGGATGACTCGAAGGTATGGAAACAACCGTATCATGTCTTTGATTCAATGGGGGTTGATTATGCTTTTGATAATAAGAACTTCCGGAAACCGCATCCTCATAAGAGGGTGGCTTATCCTCCTCAATCGCCAACAGAGGAGGTTCATCTGTGGCAAAAGCATAATCTGTACAATAATTGCCACTCACATCAGAATGGTGATGATGAAAATCAGGTGAAGAGAAAAATATGTGAGAATCACGACTCATTCTGTGTTGATCATTGAATGCGGTAAATCTTCGAATCAGAAAGCATGTCAACAGACTGCTGATCATAAAAAATCCGATTCCAATCAAAATCATTTTGACCATAGTGGTAAATCGATCCTTCGCTTTGGCACTAGATCGAATACATTGGCCGATCATCGGATCATAGATGTATTTCGATTTACAAGCACAAATTGATGTTCTATTCAACATCCATTGGCTGAGATCACAAATCGAATTTTCATCCCAAATTTTACACTCATCACTGTGATCACAAGGTTGCCCTATTTCCGCCAACTTGATACACTTGTCTTGATCTGGACCATATCGATAATTTGGTCTACACTGGCAGAAACTTATAGCAGGATTTGGTGTTGGCTTACAGAACGCATTGAGATCACCACATGGTATGATGTCAGTACATATTGGTGGATGATCACGTCCAGAAAGAAAGAGTTCATCTAATCGAGATCTTTGAGCCAAACTTTCATCGATTAAGCTGTTGATCACCAAGAGTATTGACAAAATGCAATTTATCCAACTTATTTGGTCCATTTCAAGGAATGGTGGAAGAACTGGATAGTTTTTCAATCTAGAAGTTAGTCACAATTTCAAGAGAGATGAAGAATAGCCTTGAGAATACTGAGTGTGATGAAATGTTCTACATTGTTCATAATCAAATTGAGATGATTCAAAATTCTATATTTTGAACAGTTTTTCTCAAATATGCTGAAAGATTCCATAGTAGAAAAGTTTCTGCATGAATGATTCAGTTGGAGCAGCTATGAACTTGATTCAGGGAAGCCATTCCAGGGTCTATGAGATTAACCTGAATCCTCGATGATGATTTCAATGTCAACAATGGAATTGATACTTAATAAGGTCAAACAAGCGTAAATAAATAAAATTCAACAGCTGCTAGATAAACCTTGTGCAACATATCCATATCCATGACAATCCATTACAATTCAATGTGTTTTGGTGACTTTTAATTGTACACCTTTTAAATACACCTTACATCTCCATTCCACAAATATTCATCACTCATCAACAATGATGGCTATCCACAGAAAATCGATGAATTTCCGAAAAATTACCAGAAATCAAGCTGAACATAAGCATATTGCATCCACTTTCTCACAGCAAAACATAACTGTTTTCCAAGTAAATTTTTGAGTATTCAATTTGATTACCTTCGAAGCGTATACTATGTTCACAATTATCAATTGATCATCGAATAAAGATCTAAACAAACAAACTGATGATCTAATCCATGTTCGATAAGTTCGAATATGTTGCGCATACGCCCTTCATCTTAAAAGTCTCAGCCAAAAAGTTAAGATTTTGCGGAAAGCTTAAGCCTATGAATTGGGCTGACTGACAAGCAATAAGAACCACTGTTCAAATCATCTGCTTGATTTTCAATTGTTGCAATTTGTTTTCAAATTGTGGGTGAATATGTTTGTGATTGTTGAGAGGAAAAAAAATTATCATTTTGTTGCTGTATTTTGTGGGCAAAACAAAACTATAATCATATAAAAATGAAACCTTTGACACCATCTCAAATTGATAATCGACTTTTTATGGCAAGCCCGATCACTGAAGCATCTGTCCTTTTGAGTGATCCGACTAATATTAAACACATTTTCGAAATTTTCATTCTTCGTCACCAGAAAAAATTGTGTGATGCTCTGGAATATTTTGAAAAGCAAGTCGATCCGAGTGGACCTCGATTCAAACCAGATAGATGGCTTAGATCACAAGGAGGAGGAGGTATAAGCTGTGTATTGCAGGATGGAAAAGTTTTCGAAAAAGCTGGTGTCAATATATCGGTTGTTCATGGAATTTTGTCGAAAAAAGCGGTTGTTCAAATGAAAAAAAATCATGCTCATCTAGATATAGATGAAACTCAATCCCTACCATTCTTTGCCGCCGGTATCAGTACTGTTATTCATCCTCGAAATCCTTATGTGCCAACATTTCACTTCAATTTCAGATACTTTGAGGTGAAAGGGAAAAAGGTTAGTTAATATTGGCACTCAAATTGAATGTAAATAATTTTTCTAAATTATATCTCTTCTTCTTCTCTCTCCCTTGTTTTCAAGGGACCTGAATGGTGGTTCGGCGGTGGAACTGATTTAACACCATACAAGTATAATGAGGAAGATTTTGTTCATTTCCATCGATATCAGAAGGAAGCATGTGACAGTCATGATACCAGTTATTATCGCTTATTCAAGCAAGAATGTGACAATTATTTTGTCATTCCTATTCGTAAAGAGCATCGAGGTGTTGGTGGAATTTTTTTTGATGATTTGATCAAGCCTGATCTTGAGTCAGTATTTCAATTTATATCCAGTTGTGCTGATGCCATCATTCCATGTTACATTCCTTTGGTTGAAAAACATTATACCAAAAGTTACACCGATGATGAAAGAAGATGGCAATTGATCAGGAGAGGAAGGTATGATATGTGAGCTTCTTTTTCACTGATTACTGATACGTTAATATTGCATCTCTCATCAGATATGTTGAGTTCAATCTAGTGTATGATAGAGGAACAAAGTTTGGATTCAACACTCCTGGAGCTCGTATCGAGAGCATTTTGATGTCGCTTCCTCTTGAAGCTAGATGGGAATATCAGTATCAGCCGAAAGCTGACGAAGAGAAACTTTTGGAAATTTTAAGAACACCAAAAGATTGGATTCCATTGGAATGAGATTTCTATAAACTTTTATGATTATGTATTATACATTACACTTATTTTTCTTATTCTTCGATTTTCGGGATGTAGAAACAATTTCTGATTGATTTACTTCGAGGACTCTCTCTACGCTTTCTACTTGATTAATATTTGAAAATCTTGCCTCCATCCTCCGATGTTCTTATTTTACTGGGAAAATCGTAAATTGCTTTGACAAAAATTCCAATCTTTCTGATTCTTCGAGAGAAAATTTTTGTTTATCTTCTTTTTCTCCAAGAGCAGCAGTTTTCGTGGGAGAAAGAGAAATTACTGTCTAACAATTGATAGCTTTGCAGCTTCACCGAGTATGTTTTCGTGAGTTTAAATTCTTATGACATTCCTTGTGTTTGAAAGAAAATTGGCTTAAATGGCTTCCCAAAAATTGTTCTGAAATTCTAAAAAAAATCATTCTCAGAAACTCTCCGAAACGCGAAAAAGTGTTCCACATGAGCAAAAGTGGGAAACAATAATTTGTCACGTCATGTGAGAGAGTTGAAAAAAGTCTAGTTTATACTTTAATCAAGATCGAAAGAGGCCGCTAAAAAGCTTAAATTCATGTGAAAAGTGTGAAAAATGGAGTAAATGAATGGAACTTTTGGTTATCTTGATTCCGATTTGAATTCCGACTGTGCCTGAGCATCTCTCTCAAAATTCAGGGCATCGATCGTTAATCTTGATTTGGATGCTTTTCTCTGCTTTTCATCTCTCTCTCTCTCTCTCTCTCTCTCTCTCTCTCTCTCTCTCTCTCTTTCAGGGGTGAAAGAAGGATTTGTATGCTAATCATACCCATTTCCGTCCAACTCCATTTGCAACATCCTCTTTTTTTTCTCATCTTTCTCCTCAGCATCCACACACTGGCATAGTGATGATTTGGCTCATCTCTTAACGAGCTTTGAGAAGAGCTTTGCGTTGATGGACGACATTCAGTGTCGCAAGGAAGTACTCTAACTCAACTGTAACCTAATTTGATTGACCATTCAGAGGAACAAACTAGAGAACTTGTTGCATTCCTTACAGTTCTGTATTGACTACTCATCGTTACCGTACATACATGTATGCATATATCGATGCTGATGGCTAGCATGACTGGAATAAAGTGAGCTCAACTGGAATGAAAGTAATTTGAGGAAATAATCTTTCCAAACGAAGTGAAACTGCCTTTCGATCAGATAGTTGATAGTAATAATACAGAGAGCAAATTCTTTCTATTCTCTCTGAGAATAATTATTCGCCCAACTATTACAACACACAGTTTAGCTTGGGGACATTTTTTGACTGGTCAAATGTTGAAAAAAAGAATGATAAAGAAAGATATAACCACGCTTGTTATGATGATAGAATCGAATCAAGCATGATTAAGGAAGCCATGAAAAATGAGGGAAAAAACTGTTTGTCACTTGCTTGAATGATGATGCATCTGAAGAAGCGAGTCTCGTCTCTTAATCTTTCCCATTCAAGGTTCTGATAATAATTTTCGACAATTTCAAGTGCATTGTCATGCATACTAATTGTGATCACAAGAGTGGACACTTTTGTGTGGTGGACAAGCAAGTTTGTGATTGTGAGAATAGTAAAAGTTGTTTGATATTCAAAAAGTTGAAGAAGAGAATTTTTTTCTTTCTCTCTCTATTCACAATCAAATGAAGAGAGAAAGATTGTCATTTGTACAACAACAGAAGTTGCAAAATTGGTCATCAAAAGTGTCCTCTTGTTAATCTAGTGATGTTGAAGAGCCTCAACATGAAGGACACCATGCTGAGTATCCACAGAATTAATCAAACTTATTTCATTCCAACTGATTCCACCATCATGAGATGGATTGCTATTAATTCGTTCAATGTTCATTATAAGACTCTTATCATTTTTGTTCTCTGTATAAGTACATCAATAATTGCTGCTGCTCCTTATGATGATACTTTTTGGGATGATGATCATCAGCCCCATCAGCAGCCAGTGAAGAGTAAAATTTTTGGAGATAATTCATGTTATACAAGTTTATGTTCATCTGATACTATTCGGGTGTTGAAAGAGATCACCGATCGTGTCCAGTGTTACGATGAAACATCACCATGTCGATGTTGCCTGAGAAGAACTTTGTCCACCAAAGAGTTGAGAGAATTGAATCAAGAGATATCTTTCCAGCTACTTCCTGCAACCGGAAAATCATGCAAAACTCTGGACTGTGATGATTATCAGGTGAAAGCTATTCGTTCACTATCCAATCCGAATGCTGAATGTTTTGATTATGGAATACAGTGTCGATGCTGCGTAAATACTCGTCTCAAAAATGAAGACATAAGCAGCTTAGTGAAAGATTTGAAACGATTGAAGGATAAATCAGATCGCAATCAGACACCAGATCATTTTGATATCGGCTCATTTGACACTTTCTCCGATTCACATGATCGCTTTGATTCACCCTCATTTGAGTTACCATTTTTCCATTCAAATGGTAAATCTTCCGGTAATGATCCATCAACCACTTCCGATGACCGGAGAAGATCACATTTTTCTTCCTCAGATTGTTCCCAATATGATTGTAATGGGCCAGAAGTTAAAAATATCAAGAAAATGCCATCCAACATTATGAGCTGTGTTAAAATTGGCAATACCAATAAGTGTGATTGTTGTTTCAACAACACACTATCATCTTCCGATCGATTGAAATATGAATTTGAATTGTTCTCAACTGGTCGAAGTGCTGCTGGCTCTGATTTTAGGCCAAGCTACAATTCATATGGCTCAAATCGTGGTTCAAGTCTGGGTTCAAGGGATCAAAATTATCAACTTAACGGTGGTCTGTGTGGCAGTTACGATTGTTCGAACGATTTTTTGAAACTTTTCGAAGGACATTCTCGATACTTTTTCACGTGTTCACGAAGCTCTGGTGGCCAGTGTAAATGTTGTATCAATTTGGATCTACGAAATTTGGATGAATTTTTGAAACTTCCCGTTTTGTGATCAAAATGAATGGTATGCTGAAAATCATCATGATTCGATCGAAAATGAGTGGCTTATAAATCGAATTGAAATGCCTTAATCTCAGCAAAGGATGTTATCTTTCGCTTATTTCCAAAACGAATTTTTGAATTGATTGGGAAGGAGTTGCTGTTGATCTAGTCATCCTTGTGTAACTGCACAATATTTCGCGAAAGAATTTGACAAAATTCGACTAAACAAATCGAATTATTCAAGTTCACTTGTTTATCCCATTATTCACGACTCATCTCTCTTCACCTTTTTACGATTTTGAATTCGAATCACTTTACTTCACGATTGGAACTTTTGCATGGTCTGTTATAGACAATAAATCAAACATAACCGAACGAAATCTACTTTACATGTCATCTTAGACACATAAAATTTGATTCATTTACTAGGCTGCCTACACATACACACACAAACACGCTTTTGCGCTTCAATTATTCAGAGAAGAGGAAAGTAAAACATTGAGGAAGAATCCTGATTCAGTTCATACACTTTGGATATTGAGATTTTGTTTATTTCTTCTGAGCACGAATTTTAGACATTTCATGGGAGAAAGAAAAATTACTGTCAAGCTGGTAGGCGCGTTTTGAAGTCGACCAAGCGTGTTTTCATGGGTAAAATTTTTGTTCCAAAGAAAATTACAACTACTACTAGAAAGGCTTCCAAAACATTCCGATTCTTGGGAAAAGGAAGCCACAAATCAGCTTCCAGAGAATTGCTTGAATGGAAGATGAAGTTGAAAAGAGGTGGAATTTTTTTCAATTCGAACCAAGTCCTACAAAATATTCGATTGGTGTGAAGCAAAATGTCAAATGGTGTATTTTTTTCTCGTTGAAATTTATAGACTCAAACGACTTGTGTCTATGAAAAATAGAAAAATATGAATTTTTTATTAGATGAAATTCTTTATATTAGATAGGAGTCAAAAAGTAAAAGAATTGAAAAAATTGATTTTTTCTCAGTTTCAGTGATTGATGTTTTGAGTGATGAGGAAAAAAATTCTCAGTTAATAGATTCAGACAGGATCAATAATTCGGAAAGACCATCATGAATCTGGAGAAGGGCTTCTCATCAGCTCTGAAAGATTAGAATTAGAACTTGAGGTGATCGAATTTCATAAAAAAATTCACCTCCAAAAACAGCCCACATCGATTGTGGGATCATGACATTTTACGAATTTTGTGGCCATAGTTTTTTGAAGAAAATTGAAAATTTATCTGCTCTCAAATGCCTGCCAAATCGAATGTTTCACGATCGCTGTTATCAATATTTATTCATCGGTTATCTTGATAGAATATTTGATCCAAGTTCTTATGTTGACAATCCATAAATTATGATCAAACATCATTTGATTTCATAGAGATCTACCCATCAGATAGCTTCCTGCCGATGGTAAGCCTGATCAACTCATCCTGCTCAAATTCAACCCTTCAACTTTGACCTCTCTCACTCCGAGAGATCCTACCATGATTTAATCCATTCAAATGTCAGCTTAGTTAAGGCAACACAAGCTGCCACTCACAAGATCACTTTAGTCCACTTTAGGCCCAACTATGTCCACTCATACAAAGGCTTGTCCATTTTTATCCATCAAATTTTGACCATTCACAGCCGTAGCCGCTTGACACATTTGATTGTCAAATAAAAGGTTTCCCAGAATTCAATCTATTTCCGCATAATTCTTCAAACCATCATTTTGGCTCCACTTTCTCATGTAACCCAATCGAGCTCAATTTTGATTCATCTCTCTCTCTCTCTCTCTCTCTCTCTCTCTCTCTCTCTCTCGACAATAGCGATTGTAGTCGCTCGAAAATGTTGATCATGAAATTCCTATTGAAATTCACTCTTTTCCAATTCAATTCGATCTGTTTCAATAATAATCAATATCAATATTCATACTGTTGACTTCGAATCAAAAGATGTGTCCAACTTTCGGCATCGAAACGAATTCAGTGTACTCAGTTGCTCATATATACTGTCAATCTTTTCTCCTTTCCATTTAATCTCACCGACATGCGATTTTAAGTTTATCATTGTCACCATATTAAGCTGTAAACCAATCAAATATTCAATTCATCTTTTCGCTTATTGTATGGAAAAACCTTGAGAGAGAAAGAGAGAGAGAGAGAGAGTAGAATAGGAATGTACTCTCATGATAACGGTTATTGTTTTCAAGAGAAACAACTTATCTCCTTTCTTTCCTCGTCTACACGTGAGTAAACTGTAATCATTGGAAGAGAAATTGATTTCTAGAATGTTTTTTACTTCCTTATTATCACAAAAAGCTTACCGAAATATTTTTTTCTCTCTGAATTAAGTCCGGAAATGGCAGCAAAAAAAAGTATCTCACTTTCTTCCTCAAAGTCCATAGTAAGAGAGAGTGTTTCATACCAATCTAATCTTGATATTTGATAGTTTCCGTTCTCACTGAGATATGGATCACAAAATCTGTCCACACACTTAAGGCAAACCACAAGATGGAATGAAACATGATTCAAATATTTGATAAAAGTTTGGTAATTGCTTCAATCCTTTGAGCCCTTCTCTCACACTTTCCCTCTTTATATTGCCAAAGAAGAGGTGTCATATTTGAGGCTCAATAGCAAGTGCCTTCTCTAGTGTCTAAATGTAGCTCATTTCGACTAATTTTCATTTAGGTTGACATTTAATGAGAGAGAAAGTTTTAGGAAAATAATCTTGTGCTCAAGTTTGATTGTACAACCAGGGTGATGATTTATGAGCTTTTGTATTATTCGGGTTTATTGTTCATCATTTCGGATTCCAGCCAAAAAGTTGTTAAGTGCCTCATATACATGTACTTGCAGAAAATTCATATATTTATATTCAACACCATTCTGGTGGAAATGATGGTGAAATATGCGTTCATTTTGAGGCCTTTGATCCTGAATGTATTCACTTTCTCTTTTTTCATGAACCTGAACAAATTTTTTCCTCTCCTTCAACACTTTTCGATCATTACAGTATACATGCATACACTTACAACACTCAATATATGGAGCTCTCCTAATTATTATGGCTGATTGTGGTTTGGTAGATTTGTAAAATGAGACAATGAAAAGGTTGAAATTAATTGAGAGAACGAGAGAAAGAAGAATTCATTAGGCTTAGCTAACAAAACTTGACCTTGCACATATTATGGAATCGAAATTCAATACACATTCTCAGATCATCTATTGAATCAGTTATCAGAGCGATGTTCACGAAAATCATGAGATGATTACTCTTAATCGGTTGGCTTGGAGAAAGAGAGAAAAGATTTCTTCCTCATTCCGAAGAGAGTACTCTCTCTCTCTCTCTCTCTCTCTCTCTCTCTCTCTCTTTCCTTCTTTCTCTCTTGAAACCAGGTTAAAACGGTTATCGAAAAACACCTTGGCTCATTTCAATCGTTTATTGGAGCAAATAATCATGAAATCGATGATCAAATGGGCTGAAGAAGAGGGAGGATGAATATGTTTCCTCTTTTCTGTAAAATAAAAAACATTTCCATCAAGCAAAAGAAAATAGCCCAAAATCGTTCACCATCGTTGTGAGACCTACAATCACAATCGAATCGGAAAGTTGATATCCAATTTGTTGGTTGAGGCCAGGCCGGTGAAAGCTTCCACCTCTTTTTTTGGATACCACTTTTTGTTTTTGGTGGGCCTTCATGGATGTGAAAGAAAACTTCTTCTCCTCGATTCTTGGAAACCAAATGAGCTGAGCCTCTCTCCATCCAGGCTGGCCGTTTATACATGAATACATACACTGAACTTCCGTATTCAAGGCTTGAAGAGTAAGAAAGAAAGAAAGAGAGAGAATTCTCTTCGCCTCGTTCTGGTTGGCCTTCAGTAGCCATCAATCACAGCCGATCAAAACCTCCCTCACACATATATTTTTCTCATTCCTCGATTTTCGTGGTGTAGAAACGATTTCTGATCGATTTACTTTGAGGACTCTTTCTCTCTCTCTCCATGCTTCTTCTTTCTCCTCTGAAGAATGAGGCCACAAGCCAGCTCGCTACGGATCATCATTATGAGCTGGCCGCGATGTGGACCAAAGTCTTTTCCGCTTGTCCAATAAAGACATGATTAAGTGGCCAAACTGGAATACTCTATTTCGATCTCCATCTCACAGTGGGAATTCATACTGGCCAATGGCCAGCATCCAGTGTTTAACTCGTCTCTCTCTCTCTCTCTCTCTCTCTCTTCGACCCTCTCTGCCCATGAGAGGGTCTACAGCAGTTAGTTCAATGGATGGCTTTAAATCGCTTTCGCTTTTCATTCTCTTTCATCACTCTTCTTCTTTCCGAAATCATCATCTCATTTGGCGCTCTTTTCTCTCCCGCCTGGAAATCAAATGCCTCCGCCGAAACATGCATCTTTCAACTACATAGGCACACACATACACAGACACACAGCCGGGCTCAAGGCTGACCTCTTTGGCCCCTCTAACATACGATGTACGATTCCCCGAAGAGAAGAGGCCATAAAGCCGTGAAGCTAGTACTAAACATCCATCCGCCGATGGACTATGGTCTGAGTCACCCTCTCTTTTTCTTCCTCACTCTCTCTCTATGTGAGCTGGGCTCCGATCTCGCCTCTGTTGTTGTTGATGGTCATTGAAAACGGATTCCAGGCGAACGGCGAGCCGATGATGGCCATCAGGAGAGAGAGAGAGAGAGAGAGAGAGAGAGAGAGAGAGAGAGAGAGAGAGAGAGAGAGAGAGAGAGAGAGAGAGAGAGAGAGAGAGAGAGAGAGAGAGAGAGAGAGAGAGAGAGAAAGAGAGCCAAGGAGAGAGAGAGAGAGGAAAAGAGAGAATCAATGGCTGATCTCATCTTATCACACGAAGGCTAAGGGAGATGAAGAGGAGAGAGGTAGAGAGAAAGAGGAAGCCAAAAGTCATGATGGAATTGAAAGAATTGATTCCGGTGCGATAAGTTTTCGCACTCAAGAAAAAAATAGAGGAGTGTGTGGAAAAAAAAGACCGAGATCCAAGAATAGTTCTTGTCACTTTCCACACTTGTACGCTAACCTCATGGCCTTCTCTCTCTCTCTCTCTTCTCAACATCCATCCATCCAGCCTCACTTAGGCTCGCCATCCTCATCCTTATTTTCTCATCTTTCTCTCTCCTTCCTTTTATTTTCTCTTGCTCTCTCTCATTTCGAACGCTTCTCACTCCATCACTCATGCTCTTTTCATTTTTGGGTCTCCCTCACTCATTTGCTCTCTTCTCTCTTTCAGACTCACAACTTTCTCTCTCACAACCTAGTCTTCGGTGTTCTGTGTGTGTTTTATAAATGTATCATTCAATCATTTAATCACCGATGATCAACTATTCTCATCTAAATGTCCGCCGTTTGTTCACGATCTCAAATGATCATTATCCATCATCTCACTGTTGACCAAGCATCAAAGTGAATTCTTTCTTCTTCTTCCCACTTCTCTAATGTTTCTCACCGATACTGGATGGTGATCAAACATTTTTTACGAAATGAGAGAATTTCGTAGACTTAAATCGATTTTGCATTCATCCTCTGTTCATCATCCATTTCATTTTCATCACCATGCATCAATTTATACATCATTTTCACCACATATTTCTTCACTACTTTTTGCTCTCATCATTATGCTCTCGATCACAAATTCAATCAATACTGATGCACCAAGCTTAAATTTTCGTGCCAATCTTGTGAATGAGTGTCAAACTCATCGTGAAGTCGTTTGTATTGGTCTCAACGATATGAATGGAACCAGTGTTGATGATAATAGTAATAGATATAGTAATTGCTTTGATTCCGGTGATTGTAATGTGTTCGCAGTTTTTCGAATCTCCCATGAAAGCTTGATTCATGATGAGTTACATATGAGTTTATATCGATTCGGTGCCAGACCAACGAAAAAGATTCCAGTTAGTCTAAAGATCAGTTATAATGGATCGGGAACTCGATATGATTGCAAATACATAGATGATCAGGTTAAAAGTGGAATTAAGGTGCCTCCAAATTCATATAAAATGACCAAAAGTGGACACATTGATTCTGATCTGTTTGGTTGCCATTGGATCATCAATCAGCGAACACGTCGTGATCTATGGCCAAAGTATGGATCAAAGCCTAGTCGCATTCCATTGATCACCGAAAATAGTGTCTCTTTTGAACTTCGATCTCTTAAACGTAACCATACTGTTGATCACAATATACTTCAACTATATACACTGCAGCATCTGAAAGGTGTCAAGTGTGAGCTACGAAGTCGATTCTGTTATCATTGGAAAGAATTTGAGAACACATGGCTGTTAATTGATCATCCACATGATGCTCATTACATTCAAGTTCTCATCATTATTCCCATCAATTATTCCACTATCGAGCTTAAATTTTCACATGATACATTGTTTGGTGATGATTTTGCGGTCACATGCCATCGATCAAGTCAAGATTGTCGTTCGAGTATGTTTCATTTAACACATACATATTCGAGAAAATCGGTTCTACATGAAGTCGAATTTCATTCGGATCAATGGTTACATCGAATATTTTTCAAGATTCCACTAATTTTTGCCATAAATAATTGCACTTTTTCACTACTTGAACCATTTTATGTTAATTTCAAATTGACACGAAATTCGAAAACCGATTCCCTGTGGTTACCATCAATTGTTGATCTTGATCTACAAGAGATGATAAAACATTTTACCACCACAACCGTTAAGCCACCACCGGGAATTCCAATTGCGGAGACCAATAATCAGTATCGTATTGCTGGTAGATCATGTTCATCATCAAATCATCAATACTATCATCCCAGCATTCTCATCATGGGCTTGATCATGATGAAACTGTGTTTACAGTTGTTGTTCGTTCGGTTATGACTTGTGTGTCTATGTGTGTGATCACTATCCACACCATCATCTCATCACCTCATCAAATTGTGTGTATGTGTATATGTGATGATGATATCAGCAACATTTTTGTGAGCAAAAAGAGAAAAAAGAAAAGAATTAATTTGATCATCAATCTTTCGTTTTTTTTCGATGGCATATACACATGTATGAGATGTGTCCTATTCGGATGTTTACAAGCTTGGCCCATCAGATCAAGTCAAAATGTTTACTAAAAGACAGAGAAGAGAGGCTAAAATACAGAGAAAAAGTTGGGATCAGGAAGAGGAGAGGAAAAAGATGATGATAAACGGGCGTCATTCTAATAAGCATCAAATGAGCATCTCGTGTCAAGTGAATTTTTCCTCTTCTTCTTCTTACTTTCTTTACCACTTCCATCATGTTCATCTTCACCTTCTTTCTCTTTCTCTCTCCTCCTCCTCCCACTCTTCCATGTTGACCTCCTATTTCAGCCTGTCCACCCAACCACCCTTCATGCATGATAGTGTCCAAAAAGCTTGCTTCCACCTTGCACATCCTCCATCATCATCACACTTAACATGAGCTTTTTTAACATGACATACACACACACACACATCTATTTCTCCCGCTCTTTTTTCTTGTGGTCTCGGTTAACTGTAAATATACATTGTAAATAGCTATTAAAAATTGATTAGTTTCAAAATTAATATATATATATATACATATAAGCTGAATCATTGCCAATGTATCCGCAATTTATATTCTTCTCACTAACTTTTTTTGTGTGTGTGCCGTTTGATGACATTTTTATTTGTCATAAAAATCAACCTACAAAGTGTCCCCGAAAAAGAAGTGATATGATGTGGTGTAGTTGATAATCGAAAAGAGAGGGAAAAAGAAATTCAGCTCATGTTCAAATTGAAACCTTTTTGTGTCCATCCATCAATTCAAACTTGAGTCCGAAAAATTTATTGAGAGAGAAAAAAAATAATCACGATAATTTGATCATCGAGTAGGTTTCAATGGTAAAAGGCTGGATGAAGTAACTTTTCGATTTGATAGTGGTTGAAAAATTCAGTCGACTGTTTTGAATGTGAAAAAATAATCACTTTTGATTGGAGAGAGAGAGAGAGATGATTATTCTGATGTAGTCTAACGGGAAAAAGGATGCTGAAAAATAGTAATATTAAAATATTGCTAGAGCGTTCAGGGTTGCGAGACGGTTTCAATAAAAATTTCGTTAGACTTCGAACCTTCGTGTTCATCATTTTTCTCACCATCCATTAAAATTGATGATCAAATTCACATGATCATCATTTGTGAACATATAAATTCATTCGCTTTACGCTTGAGGGTGTGAAATGAAGAAAAATTGCGCGCGCTTCCAGTAATACCACTTTCGAAAAAGTGTTTGTATGAAAGAGAATATTTACCGTTATCATACTTCATGAATACGCCATGAAAGCCCAATGCCAGACATATGAATATGTATTGGTCGCATATTATAATAATGGCGAGGCTAAAACAATTCATTAGCTGTGATTTAGATGCAAGATTAAATAGAAGGTATGATTCGTTCATTCATTCATTATCGATTGACAAATACAGTTCAATAATTGACGAAACACACCTCTACTGGTTACTTGATCATTTAAGAGTAACGGTTAAGTGTTCCTTTTTCCTCTCTTTCTCTCTTTCATTCCATCTGATTGACTATCCACTTTTCACTTTCTCTCTCTTTTTTGACATGATCCTAAAAAGCTCTCTCTCTCTCTCTCTCTCTCTCTCTCTCTCTCTCTCTTTCTCTCTCCTCAATCAGTGTATAAACATGAAACAAACACAATCGATTGTCAAATAAATGTCAGATACAAACACTCATACACATAAACCACGGGTGAATAGTCTACTACTACTTATACTCTGTATACTCGGAAAATTGTTAGTATGCTTGGAATATTCAGATATACATGTATATCCGAACATATAAATATACTCACACTCGAGCGATTGAGTTCTGCTGATTTTTGGGCCGAAAAAAAGTTAAGAAGATATACTCAGAAAGAAAGAAATAGATTGACAGGCTCGCTTAGCTAAGGCAAATGAATGCAAATGAAAGTGATAAGAAAAAAAGTAAACTAAGACTAACTTATTCAAGCTGAATGATGACAAACTTCTGGCTCTGATGAATCGCATTTATGTTTCTCTCTCTCTCTCTCTTCCATGGAAAAGAGAGAGAGAGCCATAAAGTGAAAGTATCTACTTCTACTATTCCCATGTAAATCAGTTGACATCATCCATCATGGATCATGTAAGCTGTAAAAGCAAAACGCATGACTCAGACAGATTATTTTGCTTTCCTCTATTTTCCACTACTTGAACACCCAAAAAAGTATGATTTTTTCATCGCTCATATGCCACTATCATTGGGTCGATATTTATTGAGATTGATTGTATCCAACGTTAGTGTGCGTGTGTACATATGGGTGCGTTGAGAATTGGAATCTGTCGAAAATTTGTGAAAATTAAAATTCTCTTGCTTTTTCTCGTCCAAACTAAAGAATAGTTTCAATAAATGTTGTCGCTAGCCGTCAGTCAAACAAACAATTTAGTATCACTTTGTCAACGAATTCTCATTCTGCTACTACCACTGTGTTGTTTCAGAATAGGTTAGTCAAGTGAAATTTAATCATATTTTATTAGCCATTATTAGTGCCAAGGGAAAATGGCTGGATGTAGTGATTAGATCCTGGAGGAAAATTCGTTTACAAATCATACGATGTACACCGCAATTTGATAGCTTGTGTCACCATTTCCAAAGCGAATGTATCTACATGATGTAGTCACCAATGATCATAGGATAATTGTCAAAGAGAAACAATTTCAAATTGATTCAAGAGACAGGAAAACGCTTAAATGAAAAGACATCAAGACATCAAGACATCTCTCTCTCTCTCTCTTAGCCTTTAGACAGTAATGAATGATGACAAGATTAGAACACTGATACAGCATTACATTTTGCAAGGAATATTAACTCTGTCTTCCACTGTGAGTTATTAAAGGGAGATGGAAAAGATGCTGAAGAAATATCTTTTTCAATATTAATCAACAAACGGATATTGAATCGGAAATCGAAATGATAAGCACGCTCAAGTGATGGGCATCGTTGTATAAAACGATAAAGACATCCCTTTTTAGTGGATAGTGAATAAAAATCAGTCTGTGGACAGACTAGGAAGAGAGAGAGAGAGAGAGAGAGAGAGAGAGAGAGAGAGAGAGAGAGAGAGAGAGAAAGGAATGTAGACAAAAAGTCATTCTACTGACCCATCACTTTTAGTTGTGGTGGTGATATAATCTTTTTTTTCCTCTCTTTGTGCTTTTTTTCGGAGGGAAAAGATGATCATTCCACTGTCTTTATAGCACACTGAGTGGAAATAATCGATTGTAAGGTTCCTTTTTCGTTGGAGCCGAATCAGATCACGATAGTGAAAGTGAATACTCATAGGAAAGTCATTCAAGCCCAGAACAAGTTTTCCATCTCTGTGAGCTTCCATCGATTTTCTTTTCCATTTCATTTTCATCTTCATCTTATTCTTACACAACTATTTTACTTGTTCCTCTTCTTCTTCTTCTGGGCACACAACAAAGTGCAGAAAGGAGTACAAAGAGGAAGAAGAGAATCGTCCCATTTCTGTCTCATCATTTTGTAGGGAAAGAAGAAGAAAGAATTCTCTTACGTCTGTGGAAATTCTCATATAGACGTGAGGGAATCATCAGATGTATATATTACAGAGCTGAGAGAAAGAGAGAGAATGATCATTCAAGCCTGTTAGTTGAAATTCTGTTAAAATCAAGACAATAGATGATATTGAAGGAAAGATGTGAGCAAAAGTATAAACTCTTTATGTTAAGCTTAAATTAATAATCAAAATGATTGTAAGTGAGTAATTTGCTTGATTGAAAGAGATGTTATTCACGAAACAAAGTAACTAGTAAGACGAAGAGAGAGGGAATGGAAAGTAGCTGGAGAACAAGTCTACATGAAAATGCCACTGTAATTATCATCTCAATCGTAAGCCAATAATCGATGCCCATTTGTTCTATCACTGTATTAAGCCAACAACAATCATTATGGCATCATTTAGCTTGAAAAGTGTTCCCAGAAACCAAGGGCTGGAAATCTGTTAGTATGTTCATCTTTAAACAGTCATTATCATCGACTTATCTCTCTCACCGTTAAGCTGAAGCTGATTGATTGCCACAAGAGTTGTGCATAATCAATATTTTAAAAATCTTTAGCACTTTTGAAGCCTGGTGAGTAAGGTCAATAAATTGGATAGAAAATGTGCAAAATTTTTGTTCAACAAAAGCGAGACAATAGGGAAACAAACCAGGTAAAACATAAAATCAAAACCATAATTGCCCAAAGCCAATCTTAAATTACAGACTTACAAGTTGTTAGATGGAAGGCGTTCTTTTGGGCCATTAATTTAGATATCGAGATCATATGAAAAAAGAGCAACAGTTTCGCAGCATGTGATGAAAATCTGTTTCACAGAAGCTTGTGAGCTAAACCGATTATTCAGTGTTGAATAATCCAAAATCGAGGCCTAGAATCGATTCCAGGTGAGGAGATCGTAAAAGTATCTAATGTCAGTGTGAGAAAAATGGCCAATTTAGTATCTTGTTGGGAAAAATTGTGCTAAATTCTTGATTGCTTGGGAAATACACGGAAATACATGTATTAAGGATGCTCAGAACAAGTTGAAAAGGAAGGAAATTTTGTAATAAATCATATCATATCAAGCTTGTAAACCTCAAAGATGTGATACCTCTAGATATTCTCATGATCGAAGAGAATCTAGGACATTTATTTGGGAGAACGAAATCGATATTCAAACATATGGCTCCTTTTTTGATCTATGGTGCTCAATTTTATATCTGGACATATATCTTAACACATATCTATCAGTAATTCTCTTCGCAGAAAAAGATGAACATTTGAGTTATTTTTTGATAACATCGATCAACAGATTGGTTTTTCTTCGATTGAGATGCAAACTGAAGTTTATGGGCCATTTTGATCAATGGTCACAAAGAATCCCCTAGTAGTTACCATGTATTACAGGAAATCAAGAATTAGGAAATTGGGGAAAGAGAAAAACCTGGACAAGGGACTTATCACATTTGAACTGCAGAAGCTTTATAAAAAAATTTAATGAATACTCACTAACTCCAGTTTCGATGAAAATCGATTAAAAATCAAAAATAAGTATACTGAGGTATCCGAATGCTATGGCGAAGTTATTTTCAAAATTGAAGGTCAACTGACTTGCATTTTATAGGTCAATCACCTCGGAAGCGATTGGAAAGTCAGATGTATCTCAATTAGTTTCGTCTTGAGGGAAATAGAATGAGAAGTAGTGAGAAATCATATAACAGTCACAAAATTGTACAAAATGAATTTATTTTACAGAGTTTGGGAGCAATGTATTCTTACAAAACTCATAGTCTGATGAATTGAGCCAAAATAAATATGAAAGCTGATACAGGTGAGGAAAGTGTCATTTACTTGAACGGAGTTTCAACAAGTTGAAGTAGCATCTTGATGAAAGGTCTTTCCATCAGAGAGCTTCCAGGATTCTTGGATAGTCCCAAATTACTGGAAGAACTCTTCTGTTTGTGTCTCGTGATGACGGAAAACATTGAGTTCTGATGGAAGAAATGAACGAGTTAAAGTTGAGCTATCATTGTGATTAAACTAAACTATGAAATCGGATACTCACCAATTCGGCTCGTATTTCGTCCCACAGCATTTGTTTTTCTCGTTCATTTATGTTTGAAGATGGATTGTAGTGGGTTAGAAGAGCTTGTGAAATCAGCATTGAGAGGCTAGTTTCCAGGGTGAAAATTATCTTGTTCGCTGAGTGTTGGTCAAGAGAAGGCTCACTTGCGTTGGCGGACTTTTCATTCTGAATGATGATCATTTTAGGGAGAGAAAATAATTGGTTAGAAAGAGACTGATATTCACATGTGAGGGCCAAGGTCTGTGAGAAAACAAATTAACTACGAACAAAACTCTTTATCAATAATTAGGAGAGAAATTTGAGCGACAGAAAAGAAACCTATTGACTGAATATCATCTGTTATTGTCTAGGTTTTCTTTTTGTACATTTTGCTTTCATCGGAAACCTAGTCAATTATTGAGCTCAAGCCTTTCAGAGAGATTTTGACTCTTTTTAAGGGTTCAGATTCAACTTTTTTGAACTTGCTCGACTGCAAGATATTTCCAAAAACTTACCTTCACATACATTCTGATGCACAAACTTATACAACTTAGAAATGAGCCTAAACTCATGACCTTATTTGCTTCGATACTAGGAGCTCCTATTCCAATTTCAATTTGAGATGATTTCATACCGATACCATAATTGACCATTGTGAGTACTTCAGATAAGTTTGGATTGACATTATGAAGGAATAGTAGCATCTGGGAGAGAAGCTTAAAAAGAGCCTGATGGACATCAAGATTTATGTGTTCACCTTCCAGAGGTGTGAGTTTCGAGGGTCGACTCGTTTCAAGATCTGGAACATTGTTGGGCTTAGGTGAAGAGGATGAACTTGGGCTCTTCGATTGATTCTTCGGTAAATGTGGATGATTCATGAAATGTTGCAACAATCCAGGTCTCAAGGCGAAAGCTATCAGAGAGTTGCATGTTTTAGAAACTTCAACAACATATTTATCGTAAGAGGATTGATCTTGACTCATCCAGGCATGTTTAAAGCTGGTCAAATTGCACAATAAAGATGTAGCATGAGTTGCTTCCTCTATTGAAGCTGCATTCGGTGAATTCCTTATATTAATGAAGCAAGTAGTGATTTCGTGAGAATGTTTGACTAGGAGATCAATTGCAGTCGAGGCAAACTGATGTCTTAGGGTGATGAGAAGAGATGTTGCAAGTTTTATGGTTAATTCAAATACTTCAAGCCATGAAAATGTTTCCTTTTTGGTTTCCTGTGGCATATCTCTCGATTTTTGGAGAGCTTCATTGATCTGTTCGACAGCTTGTATAGACTGTAGAGAGTCAGCAAGACCTGAAATTGTTGAAACGAGAATCAAGCTAGTCAACAGGGATCGAGATAGCCGGAAACCTTTGTGCAACTCAATTGTCGTACACAACAGGGATACCATAGATTCCAGAATCAAATGGCGACGAATCGCATAGAACCATGCCTGATTACATTCGGACAAAATAATTATATGTTGGAAAAGAGCTAATGATAGAGAGACAAGTTTGAAATGTGGATCCTTCTCATCGGTGATTGTTGACATTTTTTTCTCCAATAAACGAAGTGAGAAACGAAAAAATGATGTCCACGGAGTAATCCAATCCATAAATTTGCTTTTAAGCGATAAATCTGACGAGTCATGGATGGTCTGTAGCAAGTGACAGAGAAAATTGGTAAGACCTATCATCGTATTGATTCTCATATCTTCACACTTTTCGCTGAGGGCATAAACAATGGAGGTCGACGGATGATACCATTCTTCAAGTTTTTGCTCTTTCATCATTTCCGAATTTCTCAAAGCCAAAACAAGGAAATCAGCTATCACAGAAACAATCGGTTGATCGAAATCATTGGTCAAATACAATTGATTTGAAACTGCTCGCAATATTTTCACCAAATCATATTCGGGCTCAAATTTGTTTTGCTCTTCAATCAAAACACCTGGATTGTACTTCTTGTCAAATTCTTTCTTCAAAAAGGCCACAATGTCTTTCTCCAGGAGAGTTTTGTCCAATGAATCCAATGAAATCTTGTCCAATTCATCTGTCTTGGGAGAATCAATCTTACCAATCGATGTTCTGCCAACAACATTCATCTCAGCTGATGATAACAAATGATCTGGTACGTAACTTGGAGTTTATCACAAAAATATCACAAAATTATACGACAAAAATTCCACAATCAATTAACAATTAATGATGAGTCACAAAAATGATCTTGCACACATGTGATCATAAGTTTTGATAAAAATAAAAACATCTTTCAAAAGCCGGTAAAGCTTATTACGATCAACACTAGAAGTCTCTAAAGCGTTTGGCGCGTGTTTGAATTTGCTTTTTCGATAAAATTCTTCCCAATTCCAGATGATTCTAGGATTTAAGGAGAAGAAAAAATTTCCTTTACGCGTAAAGAATTTTATCAGCATAATGGTTGCTATAATAATGATCACTCGAAAGATCAACTGAAAGTTTAATGTTAAACTATGATTCGAATTTTTATATGAATGGAGGACGATGCTTGAAAGTTGAATAGAAACAACATCTTGAATACATCATTTAAGCTGGCGAACGTGTTTCCAAACGTCCATGGGTGGATATTATTTAGATGAGTGAATTACCCAGGGCTCAGCTCATTGACTTCAATAGCGGATATGTTTGCTAGTGAAAAAAGACTCTCGAGGACCAGACGGGAATATTTTTGTTGATGCTTGCCTTGCAGCGTTTAGTTTATTAGCTTGAAATGCTTGCACTCCAGTTGAAAACGAATCGTTCCAAGAGTTGGGAAATGAACATACGTGTATTCTTGATCATAAAAATTTTCTGGACGTTTCATTGATTCAACCGAGTGTCCCGATGAATATTTGTGTTTTGCAAACCATCCAAGTCAATCCTTCTTATTTTTATTGTACTCTTCCATGCAATTGCGGAAAGTTTGCACTTGAGGCTTGCAAATACGCCAATCTCGATGTTCATACATACACTCCTTTAATTGAGAATAAGATAATCATAAGATTTCCTCCATCCAGATGGGATCTATTGTAAATACTCGAGAAGATAAACTTACCTGGAGATCATAATGAAGCTGGAGACATCCAGTTTTTTTGATTGCTTTTGTTACCGGATCATCATCTTCTTCCTCTTCTGCTCTTTGTCGAGCTATCCTAGGATCCTCAGTGAAATGTGTTGACATTGATACCTTCAAGATTAAAACCAAAAGCAACACTAACAATAATAGTAACTGGATCAATTTGGGCAAACTTTTCCTCATGAACTGAAGTAACTTCAGTGAAGTTCAATCATTGAACATGTGAATCTAAACATTACTCTCACATTTCAAAGCGGTTGATTTGAATTCTGATATTTGATGGCACAATCAGAATCGGCGGAGGTGAATGATTTACGGAATGATGCCTCATTGAACCAATCATCGATTCAATGATAACTTCATCTAACTCCTCATTGTCATTCATTGTTACTTTGAGGATGGTTTTCAAAGAATGAGTAAATCATGAGTTTTCGAAAAGTTTCTGAGGGATAGGACTTGAGAGAGGATCATCCACATTCTTCTAAGTTAGAGAAGAAAGTCAATTCGAACTTTTCGCTTCTTCTTCTAGGTTGTAGACTGATAATCGATCGTTTAGATTGTCCCTGATCGATTTGATCAAAATAGTGTACCAAGTAATGGACACGGATGGGAATCGATCGATGTGTGAAAGGTACATGGATGAGGTAAGTTCCACACAATCATTGAGTGAAAGATAAAAAATCCCGAGCTGATTTTGACTGATAAACTAGATTAGTTGTACTTTGCCTTTCGATTTCCACAAACGTGAATTCAAGATGATGGGCATTGTGTACTTTATGCATCGCTCTCTAACAGGTAGAAGATGTATACCTGAATTTGCAATAGGAAATGGAAATAATAAGGGAATAAAAATGTACTGGACAGGCTCTGAGGAACACGTTTCACAAGATGAGCTTGCTCATTTCCTCCTCTCTTCTACAATCCGTGTAAATGTCTAATTTGCTTTGCACATAAAATTTCGAAAAAGCAGATAAGAAAGGATATCAATGACCACAGCAAAGTCGAGGTGCAGTTGAAACATTTCCTTTATTTCCTTTCATTACCAAAAAGATGTCTACAATCTTCTACCACGACGACCACCCTTCCTTCTGGTACAGTCAGATGGAATGGGAGTAACATCCTCTGAAAATAAGGAAGAAAGGAATCAAGGAATAAGTAAAGTAGGGAGGATAGATTGAGAGTAAACTTACCAATTCTTCCTATTTTCATACCGGAACGAGCAAGAGCTCTTAGAGCACTCTGTGCACCTGGTCCGGGAGTTTTGGTCTTGGTACCACCAGTGGCTCGAAGTCGTATATGGAGTGCATTAATTCCAACACTTTTACATTTCTCAGCTACATCCTGGGCAGCCAACATAGCAGCGTATGGAGAAGCTTCATCACGATCAGCCTTTACCTTCATTCCACCAGTTACCCTAGAGATGGTTTCTCTGAGAGAAGAAGATCAAATAGAATCAGATGAAATGAATGAAATTCAGTTTAAAGGAAGAAGAAAAAAAGATCAATTCACAAAGCTCACCTTCCAGATAGATCCGTCACATGGACAAAAGTATCATTAAAACTAGCATAAATATGAGCAACACCAAACACATTCTCTGTCTGAGAATCGGCTGGCAATTGAAGAACTGGCTGGTCAGTAGTCTGCTTTCCCTTACGAGGAGCCATTATGATGACAATTAGTGAAATACAATTCACAAATTTAAGCAATTAATTACGGAAAAAACAAATTAAAGTTTCACCAACACACACACACACAGACATAAACGGATGATAACAGGAAACGGAAATGCAATGCGGCATCTACAAAAAAAGTGGCGCTCAATTCAAACTTTGAGCGCGTAAAGAAGCGCCGTTATTGGAACAAAATAATGAAATCGATTTATCCGTTTCCGGTTAAATTCTTGGCATTCATTAATTTTGATGGATGAAATATAATTCATGGAAATCAGATAGAATTCCTGAAAATCTTAAGCGTGAGCTTGACTAGCGTTTCTAGGGTTGAACAAATTGTTCTTGAAGAAAATTCTCCTTGAATGCATGAGTATTGACAAACTTGTACTTGTTAGATTCAAATGATTAATTTTATTAGAAAAAAAATTTTTCATGTCGAGAATTTGATTTTTCATTAATTAGTCATGTTGTGGTTGTAGTTGTTGCTTATATCAAATATATTCTTGCTTGACTTTGTACGTTCGTTTCCAAATATCACATAAACAAACAGTCGAATGAAATCGGAAAAATATTGTTAACGGTGTGGTGACATGTGTGATTATAGTCCAAGCCCAAAAGCCATAAAATTTCATTTGAACCGGATTAGAGTCAGCTCTTCTGGTTTCCAATGTATTAATAGCCCACATAGCAAAATTACACACCAATAAAAAGGTGATCATTTCTCGGGCTGGTTTCCTTCTCACCTAAGAACGAATGAAAAATAGATGATCAATTAAGGAACGATAGTTTTGAAATTTATAATCATCGAGCAAATTAACACTCACTTGCTCTGGAGTTGAAGCATATCTTCTGGTAGCATCTAAAATGAAAACTGTTTGAAGGGTTGATTGAAATAGACAAGCAACCGAGCTAACAATGACCAATTTTGTGTTCCGATTGATGCTTTGATTTAAAAATTGAGCTCCAATCAGTGAGAACATATTGAACACATAGAGTCCAGTTTGAGCCACAATCAGGAGAATATTGTCCAATTCAACATTACGATGACGATTATAATGCAGTTTTCGCATCTATAGTTTACGAAGAAGAAAGAACAATGTTCATGAGTATTGTCGACAATGAACATGAGGCCATTGATTGAGGCCATCAAGATTGAGGTTGTTGAGAGTTGATTTTTCGAGTAAGTACCATAGTAGTTTAACTATTCTATTATCTACATTTTTCGTCTCTCAATCTTCACAAGTTGTCTGAATGTTCAAAAGATGGTCCAAGAGAGGCATACAGTGAGCATCGAAAGTGTTTGATGTAGGGAAAAAAATAACACACATATAGAGAAAAAAACTTGTGAATGTTACCTGGAAGATAGCAATCATACATGCAATTGCGTTGATTGCGTAAACAGCGATCTCAACAAGATGTGCTTGAAGCACTCCAAGAGATCGATAATTTGGCTTTTTACTGAGTACGAAGAAAAGTATCAATGAGATGATACAGACGACAAGTAAAAAAATGCCACAGAAAAGTCCTTTGTGTGCTTTGGCACAGTCAACCTAGGCAAAATAGACATCATTTTAAGAAGATGATCAATAATTATTTCGACCTTCACAATGATTATTTGCATATTTGAGTATCTTCCTGTGAGAGTTGCTGCTGTTTTTGAGCTGCTTAATACAACATGCCGACATACCTGATAGTAATGTCTTTGATGATGGTTTACCGTTGAAGTGCTTTGGGCACTTCGATGTCGAAGTCGATCCTGAGCTAGGCTGAGAAGAAAAAATGTCAAAGAGAGAAAACAATGTTTATTTATTTTTCGGGATCTTCAATATTTTTTTTTCGAGAGAATTTTTCGTTTCCAGTCAAAAAATCACGTGAAAAAATTTTGCCTTCATATATTCTTGGGAAAATCTTCTCTCTTTCACCTTGCAAGTGTTGATAGAATGATTGACAATAATTTGTAACATAATTGGTTTTTACTCCTTTATCCTGACCCTCAACACCAATTGAAGAAAATGAATTAACGTACTCATGATCTACCGAGAACTCTTGTCAGATATATAAACACACACACACACACAGAGAGTAGATCATGATGATCTTGTGAGAAAAAAAATACGATAACAATCACAATATCACAGGAAATTAAATGTTAAGAGAGAGAGAGAGAGAGAGAGAGAAAGAAAGAAAGAAAGAAAGAGGAATAAGATGTGCTTGGAAGGAAAATTTTTCCCACTTCTCAAGATCAAGTTCAGAATCATCTTTACTAATTTCCTGTACATATATTCCATTCCTATGATTATTTTTATTTTTTCTATCCTCATCATGCTTTCGAGACAAAGGACAAAAGATACATAGCTTCCAAGGAAACTAATTCAAGCATCAATCAATTAACGATCATCCATCTCTATCTAGAAATCTATCTCTTTTCTTTTTATCAATGAAAACGGAATCACACTAATGTTCAATAAATGTTTTCCGCATTCTTCAATTAGAACTGGTAAATAGTAACACTTCAAGTCCATATTAGAGCTGACTTTGTAATCAATCTTCTCGACATGAAGTGAGAAAAACTTCCTATACACAATTCAGAATATGTATTTGAGAAAAGCTTTTATGTGAACATTCAATCAAGTCTCTCACCCCAAAAGATTGGCTAATATTGTTCCGATGGAGGAGAGATCAATGATCCCTCTTGTCCTGTATCATTGTAATAGCTTATATACATGTACATAGTTCAGAAACATCTCAATGGATTGAGCAACATCACCAGATCATGTGTCTAGGAGAAAAAAAAGGGTTCATACGGTATATCTGTAAGTGTTCTTCCTCATCTAGTTCCTGGTATATCAACACTTTGTCCAACTGGTTCCAACCGAAGTTAACCATGTACACGTAAAAGTTCACACACAAGCCATGAACTCAATTGACCAAACTTATTTAGACATCAAGAGTGTGTGTGTGTATTCGTGTGGCTGATCTCGTAGACACTTGTTAATAATAGCGATTGTTAAGCTCATATATATATACATGATACATGTTAGACATATGGATGATTAAATTAATCATAATTCAGCTTCTATCTGAATGTTCAGACCGGTTTCCCTGTTGCCTCGAGCTCATTCTATATACATACAAATGAAACTTAATTATTTTTCAATATCAATCATGTCCACCATTCAATGGTCATTTGTGACCATTAATTCAAGTAATCTATTGCTACTGGAATCTTTGCATGGGGTCAATTCAAGTTCACTGGTGTGTTCATGACCAGAAAGAGAGAGAGAGAGAGAAAATTGTGTATCTCTGACAAGAATCACGCGCCTAGTAATCTAGTAGGAATAATTCAACCCATTTGATAACTTTGGGTAAGTTAAAATTTTGGAGCTAGTCACATGTTGGTATATTATTTTTGTTAAAATGTTTCACAATCAAAAGATTGATGATTGACCTGTTCTCATGATAGAGAGAATATTTGCATCATCAAAATATATTCCTTGAGGCTATTTTTATGGGTTCTCTACATGATTTCTTCAGGTTTCATAGACCTTCTCCCGATCATAGATCTCTGTCTTAGGATGAAATTTGCATACTATCAGAGAAGGGATTGAACGAGGGTTGATGATGGATGATTGACCCCACGTTTGGTAGCCTAAGACATCGAGAAACATTCTCTCTCGGACAGTCAAAACATATTCCAATTTAGGTAGTAACAATCCTTTTGATTGATCGATTCTTGCCTCATAACCTGAAGCATTCATCAGTCTCATGATCTGAGAAGAGTGAATAACAGAATTTCGATTTAGTGGTTTGTATATATACACTTTTTTTTCGTTCAATGCAAAATTACTATTATCCAGTGACTCAGTGAGTCATCTCTAATTAGTACTATTTTTTTCTTCTATCAACTATACTCACAGAACCTTTTGATCTTTTGAAAGGCAAGGCAATCAGGAGCTGAAGGGCTGAAACGATGAAGGGCAGATAAAATCTTGCGAAAAACATTTTTTCCCTTTGATCATATATTTTGTGAGAGGTACAATCTGTGTGATGCTGACCATCTACATGTAATTTGTGTACATTAATACACTGGAATTATGTGTACAGCTAATGATCGTTGTGTGCGAACATAATTGTTGTGTGAATAATTTGTATCGATGCTTGAAATACTTTAGCGTAAATGATTCTTTGAACTTTTTTTTCCTTATTTCTAATTATTTTTATAGAATGAATCACACTCATACCATCACCGAAATGGTGTTCTCAATTTCCTCAAACTATAGTTAAACGATAAACGATAGTTTATCCAATTATCTACCAATTTCACACTGTAACTTTGATATTGATTCCAAAATTTAGCAGAGAAAAGCTTTCGATATTAGCGATAACTATTTTATAGCTCTGATGAAAGAAGTCATGATGATCGCTATATTAATCTGGTCTCTCTCTCTCTCTCTCTCTCTCTCTCTCTCTCTCTCTCTC
>QZCP01000235.1:125850-156465 GCA_003956705.1 Brevipalpus yothersi | reverse complement strand
TCTCTCTCTCTCTCTCTCTCTCTCTCTCTCTCTCTCTCTCTCTCTCTCTCTCTCTCTCTCTCTCTCTCTCTCTCTCTCGATTCCTTCGAATGTTGAATATTATTTCAGAGAATTCCCTAAATAACTCGCAGTTTTCTTTCTGCTTATCCAATGTCTATCTTTGGATCAAGTTGTAAACATGATCATACGTCCAATCCAACCCAAGCCGCACACATAAAACACTACCTTGGAATTGTCACTAATTCACTAGTCACACTTTCGCTTCATTTGAGGTGCTCAAGTATCTCTACTTAATCGGAAGAGAAAATCGGTATACAAGTGGATATATCCGTCGTCTAGGACAATAATCTTGATAAATTGCACACGGAATGCTATCACACGATAGAAAATATTTATATGCGTGTATTGATCTATTCTTCTTCACATACACTATTCAAGATGTTTCACGGAATTTGTTTGCTTCTAGGAACATTCGGTCACTCGGTCAGGCTCAAAGTCGAATTTATTCACACCGGAAACAATTGAATTTATAATAAGTGGCCTAGATTAGCTTGAAATATGCCGAGATATTGGAATTATGAGTTAAATTTCAACATGAACATGATCGAATATTTCCTACTTTATCTTTCTCTCTCTTTTTTCAACAGCAATCTGATTTATCTGTTTGACTCAAGAAAACTGTTTGATGGATAGATAGTATTGAACAAAGTCGCTGTTCTTGATGTTCACAACTAAACAGATAATTGAACTTGAAGAGAAAATATTTCTCTCTTCTATACTCTTAGAATCATAGCCACTTTTGAGATCAATGAACTGATACATCACCGATGTCTGAATGATGATGAAAGGGTTGAGGAGAAGTGTAATTGTTACTCCCGGGTTTTTGACTTACCTATTCTGATCAGTGTGTTTCCACATGACATACAGTATTGCAGCACAAATCAGTGAGTATTCAATGGTACATGGGAATAAAAATTGGCTAGCATCTTGTACCAATTCACCAATAACATTGGAACGTCGACACACACCGTGTGTGGTGAATATTTCATGATCATCAATACTTCGTCTGACCAAATGATGGGATATACCACGATCAAGTTGTAGAACAGAATTTTCGGAATCATTTGCCTCTGATAACAGTCCACTTGATTCATAGTCTGGTAGTATTAAGCTTCGAGAGGTTGCGTTAGGATTAAGAATTATCATGATTTGATGCTTAGTTTCCTGTATGAGAACATGAAGCCAAACGCACAAATTGGTTGCAATCATGTGCATGAGTCCAAATCGTGCTAAAATGAAGAGAGAGCAAAAAGAAAGAGATAAAAAGTGGAAAAAAATTCATTGGAAACAATTTTTTTTTATTCTTCCCCTTTCTAATTACGATCTTCAATCAGTGAAAAAGGAAATTCTAAGCTCTCAATCGATTAGATGATTGGATAGCGCTCAGAATGTAGGATTAGCTGAAAATTTTCCTATATCACACACACACATTGAGCTATCAAGTTTCGTCTCTGTTGCATATTGCTTGACATTTCATCATGCATCAATATTGATAACTAACTTCTCTTCTTTCATCCCCTCTCTTCTCCTCGAAAATTCTCAACTATTCATGACCATGGCGCATCATCTTTCCCTCGACTTATCCATGTCTACGTGAGCTGTCCATTCAAAATTGAATATCATTGACACTCTCCCTTCTATGGTCAAGATGAAATTATTCTCTCTCTCTTTCTCCATCTTTCTGTGGTATACGGTGCGATATATTCACTTCGCTGTTGAGCACAAAAAGAAAGGAGAGAAAAATGTGGTCTGATAATCTCTCTCTCTTTTTCTATGACAATAACATTCTACTGTCCACGCATATCATCAAGTGATCTTGGATCAAATAATCGAACACTTTCAATGTCACCCTGTCCCATAGGCTACTGACGAAAGTTCCTATTCGAATTGACTGTTAACTGTTAACACTTTTCTTCTCTCTCCTCTTCACGATGATCACGTAGCGTTACGCAACTTTACATCAAAATCAATTGAAATAAGAAGAAAAAGTCAAACTTAGCCTGGATCCTAGTGCCCTGGGCTCATCTACTGGTCGTCAATTGAATGCTTAGCATAGAAAATATATTTTCATAATATCGGGTAGCAACAGGAGTGATCAATGGGCATGATTGAATATCTAAAGAATATATTGATAGCTATGAATCAACTTACCGATATAGTTATGCTTAGATATGAATGCTTTTGAGTTCATGAAGATGAAATAGAGTTGAAAAAAGGTAAATGTCATGTGAGCTGTTGGAGTGAAGCCATACAAAAAGCTGTAGCATTGCTCTTTGGATTCCAATTCAAAATATTGGCCAAATTCGAGTCCCGAATAGATCATCGATCCGATTCCAAAAGCAACAGCACCCAAACGCAAATAAAATGATCCAAAATGAACTGGACCACCGTATTCATCATCACTTAATGAACTATTTGTGGAGCTTGATTGAAGTTTCGGCTCTTCAGCACTACCACTGGGCTGATGATGTTCAACATTACTCCATAAAAGTAATGTTTTGGCACGATTAATGAGAGATAATTTCTTCTTATTCGTATCTCGAAACATGTATATAAGTAGGAGAAACATAATAGAACCAAGATACAAATACAAATAGAAACCTTCATACCAGCCGATCGGAATACGATGTGATATAACTTCGGCCATCGGAAAACACAGTCCAATAATAACGATAATTTTGGAATATATCGCACTTAAAACAAACACTAGACCATCGAATGCATCCGAATGTGTGTAAGTCATCGCTGAACGTGCCAGTGGTAATCGATACTTCCGGCCACCACCGCTGACACCTCCACCACTGGATAGACCATTGGAACGATTGAGTTCAGAGTATAGAGGTGGTCTGGTACAAAATTCACCTCGTCTAGGATTGATTGGTGATTTAATTTGGATGGTCGATTCAACATCTTCCGCTGCTTGATTCAATGGATAACTTTCCTCAAGATATATTGATGGCTGATCTTTACGACACGAATTGCTAGTCATATCTTCCATGTGTATGGACGATAAATCACTTAAGGTGACCCGGTATTGGTTCACCGACACTTTACAAACGGACATCTCTTCACTGATCGCTGGCATCAACATTAGTTCAAAATCAGTGGAGCGGTGAACAGTTCTCAAATCAAATCAATTGACTCACAAGTATATGCGTGTGTGTGTGTGTGTGCTGAGAAACTTCGTTTTGATGATTAAAATTAAGTGTTTGTTTTGTCAACAAATTGTGGAGAGTCACTGCTCAAGTGAGTTAGCATCAACATAACCGAAATAATTTCGCAAGAATACGAGGAAAAAAGAGGAGATGTCCACGAATGGATGTTGAGATGGATGCAGAAACTAGACTCTCCATCATCTTACTTTTCTACTATGAGAAGGAGCAGTGATGAGGAGAGAGAAAAAGAGAGAGAACAGAGAGAGAGAGAGAGAGAGAGAGAGAGCTACTCTCTCTTTCGTGATGAAATTTTCTTCCTTCTCTCCATCACCCTTTATTCTTCTTATTCATTCGCACAGAGACTTTTCTCTCTCTCTCTCTCTCTCTCTCTCTCTCTCTCTCTCTCTCTCTTGAGAACTGATTGCATTCTCTCTCTCCAAAAGTCTATGTAAGAGAGAGAGTGTTGAAGATGAGATGTGATGATAAAAGTGGAATGGAAGGGGGCTACATGGGGAAGAGAATTGAAAGTGTACAAACATTGACAAGACACTGATCACTGATGGATCTGAATCATATTATCTAACACCAAGTCACAAGTCCAATCAGTTTGTCTTGAGATGAGCGTGCCGACAGATGTGATCATTTTTTCCTCTCTTTCTCTTTCTCTTACTTTTTCTCTTACTTTCGCACACGTCTAAGCCAAGTAACACAACGACAAAGTTCGCTTTATTGGTAAGACCATCGACCTGACAATTGCTGATAATCAATACTTGCGGCCTCTTTCGCTTTTTCCCGTATTTTTATTAGCACATATACATACACAGGCACACCTTTACGATCAATGGTGCCCATACAAATGTGGACCTTTTTTTCGCGGAATATTCTGCTCTTCTCTTGAGAGCGGGAAAATTTTCTGGCATGCTGCTCAAATAGTGTGCATGTTTATCGAGAGAGAGAAAATAATACTTTATAAGCAATTTTCATCTGAAAACAAATGATTGCACTCATTCCATAGGTTACAACTATCAGTTGCCATATCATATGGATTGACCCATCGATAAGTGATATCATAGATTATCATAGATCCACACTGCGATGTGCAATTTTCTGATCCATGGAGAGGTTCCCGTTCATCGATTTACCGTTAAACGCATTCTATTCTAATGATCAGAGAAATAGCTGTTGTCACAT
Source organism: Brevipalpus yothersi (assembly GCA_003956705.1). NCBI lineage: Eukaryota > Metazoa > Arthropoda > Arachnida > Trombidiformes > Tenuipalpidae > Brevipalpus > Brevipalpus yothersi. The sequence goes on along the minus strand of QZCP01000235.1, from coordinate 152,059 downwards.
GATCAATATGTTTAAGTTGATTGATTGGATGAACCTTCAACCTTGTGTCACGATTTTCGCCCCTTAATACATGTACAACAGGCAAAATTGATTTGTGACCTTGCACTAAAAAATTATCACTTATTTTTGTTTGAAAAACATTCTGCGGCTCCTCTTTGATGCAATTTAGATTCATACATGTGAGGAGTGTCAAAGATTTTCGATTGAAAACGGAAGTTCTACGCCTAATATCAAGTCAAGATGATTCTAATTTTTGCATGAATGAAATTCCCCATCATGACGACGCTATGATATATTCTTTACGATGATGATTGCGTAAGCATCATGATCATTGATGCGACTTGGGATAGAAAGAGAGAGGGACGAATATTTATCATGAGTCTTGTTGAAAAAAATGATAACTTTACGCTGTACAATTTGTAGGTATATGAAGACAAGAATTTTATTCCAAGTTACACAAACCTATCATTTGCCCCTTGAACCCTTCTATTTTACAGTTATGATCCCATGCAAAATAATGATCACTTCAGTCCTCCACAAATCCACAGAATCATCGAAAACGAGCGTCTTAAAATAATCATACACCTCATCACCACTCTTGGTTACAAACTCTTGGTGCTGAAAATAAATCTTGCTCAATGAATAAGACTGAACAATTATCGTAAACTTAAAGCTGAATGTTGAGGCAATTTTGTCGAATATTTTTATTTCAATTTCAATTTCGATATAAAAATGAAAATGATTTCACCTTGAACCAACATGTATGCTCCTTATCATGCATACGCTGAATGTCCTCTCTTTTCGTCTCTTTTTCATGATCAACTTTTCTTTCTGGGAAAGTGAATTGTTCAGGAAGTTTGTGTTACAAGCCAAAAATTTTCATCGTCTGAGTGATAAATTGTTGTTAATTTAATAAACACTCAAGCCCAATTTATATCACATTTTTCAAATTTAACCCCAAAATTTTTTTTCTCTCTCTCTCTCTTTCTCTCTCTTTCTCTCTCTTTCTCTCTCTCTTTCTGAAAAACCAAATGATGATGTTCACATACAAATTTAAGTAGATTTTGGTGTACAACTTTCGCGACTACACCATATGCAAGACGTTTTAATGTAAAACATTTCTTTGAAACAATAAAATTTTTGCATAGTTGAAGAGCAAGAGATGTATGACTAGTTTTCTGTTCCATATCATCTTTTAAACAATGATTGAGTAGACATCAAAAAATGAGACAATGAATTTAAACAATGTTTGAACTCTATAATTGATCCGGTTGAGTTGATTCTTGAGGATCAATATGATGATAATTATTACAAAGTTAAGGCACTTGGGAAGGCTAAGAAATCATATTCGACTGAGCATCCACTTGTCCAGTGAACATATCTCGATTTCAGGTGAAAATTTTGATCGATTACGTGATAAATAAATAAATTGAATAACACTCTAGGCACACTTTCCACTGAGAGCTCTGACAAGAAAAATTCATAAATCAAACAATTCGGGCTTGAGACCAGAGCTTCGGGCTCTTGCAGAGAACTAGAAATGAGATAAACATAGTGAATAAAATATACAGGTATAATATGAGGCAAAGATCTTAGTCTAATCTCACCAGATAAGAAGTCTGACTCTGTAAAATGAATTGTGAAACTTAAGATTCGATTCAAGAAAGTATGGCACAAAAATTACAGGAAAAATGAAATCTCAGATGAATTCGAGCAAGAAATGACAAGCTAAGTGGGGAAACAAATAGAGGCAAAAAGAAGAAGCCTGGTCGATCTAAAAAATTGTTTCCTGAAAATATGGCCAGTAAAATGTCTAAAACCTTGAAAATTAACACTGATCTACGATAATTTTTTGGATATTGGCACTAAATTGTTGACCAAATGAGGAAATGATATATCCGAGTGATATACGAAGGCATCGCTTAGGAAGATGTGGTTGAGAAGTTGATCGACAATCGTATCTAGCAAATCATTAAAAAAGTTTTCGCGCCGTTTTTTTGAGCTGGTGATCAAACTTTGACAATTAATACGTGTAGACATTTCCCCGTTAAAACTCAATCCTGAGTCTGATGAGTATTGTAAGTCTCTAGAATTAAACGGCATCAACTGTCAAGTCAAACTTTCAAAGCCTTGTATCTTTATATCGATCATCCTCTTCTTCTTCACTCGGACTTTTTGGAGGAGATTTTGGAGGCTCTTCACGCTTAACTCGACCAATATGCATCGCAGATCGAACTGTCGACTTTTTTGGACTGGCATGATGGCGTGGAGATTGTTTTTCGGCTTCCAATATTCTATGGGCAGCTCTATCGAGTTCTTCTGGTGTCATATTGAAAGCTTCTGCAATTTCTCGCTGTGTAGCACGTAAAAATCCAGGATCAATATATTTGCCCAAACCCTGTTGCTGCAGTACACGTCCGACCAGACTTTCAGCTGAGCCTACCACTTCGATGGGTCGCTTGGTGGGGTCTGAGGAACCAGGTGTGATATACTGTTTTTCGGATGCTTTTCCGTGATATGATGCTCGCAGAGGACTACCACGAGAGGCAAACATATTGGCCTCTGGTAAGAATCCAGCAACGGCCATCGCAGGTACCGGAACAAACCTAAGGGAGGCTGCAATATTACTGAGAGCTCGTCGTCTTCGGGGAATCGGTTCATCAGGATTATCGTTGTTGGTACTACCACCATCGGTGTCTAATGATGGGCTGGATAGGTTAGTCATACTTGATCCAGTTTTAGTGGGTATATTGGAGGATGTTGCATGATCATAACTTTCTTGCTTGGAAAGACAGGAAAGACGCTTTCGAAATGATGCTGAACTTATGAAGCGTCGAGGTGGTGGAGTGGGAGGTCGAGCGTGCTTTTCATTATCTTTATCATCTACTGAGATACTATATACGTTGTAATAATACGATTATGGATGCAAATTTATCAGATGAGGGCAGAAGGCATGAGCGAGCGAGAGAGATAGAGATCGAGATGGGTGAGTATTCAAGAATGTCCATTCCGCAGGTGAATATATTCCGATTCATGGTATGGGTTAGTCAATAATCCGGAGATTGCATATGTTAAGAATAAGAGAGAGATTTTGTTAGGATTGAGAGTATATTCATTAGTTTAGTAGATGTGCATTAAGAACTGTCTTAGAGATGTCTACAGTTATTTTAGTTATATCTATTCTGAAGTTTGCATTTCATCATAAGACCTGTTCTAATTATCAGAACAAGCACTCATGAATCTTCCTTCACACATCGAATTTCATTTTTATTGACCTTTTCTTAACACAATCATGCATAGTATTTTCAGCTATGAATTGATTCGAATGAATAGAATCTGAGGAATCTGAAGAATTCCGGAGGCTGAAGTGATAAGAAACTCGAGCAAGAGATGGCGATGATGAAATAACAAGTGAAAACTTCCTGTGTGATGGATATTTGCATATCATATTATCTGAACTATTTTGGCGACACGAGAGTTCTGGGATATGAGACAGATTTCATCAAGAAAAGTGGTCTCTTTATACATGTATATCTAACATACCCTGCAATGATAGAAAATTCAATTTACGCGAGCAAAGCTAACTTTTTTGACCACAATTTGAATTTTTCTCACAGAGACACACATAATTTAACCCACCTTATCAAAGAAATACTGGGCTTCTGTTTGATCGATCGACGGTGAGAGGAATCACGTCGAAATAGCGAATATGATCTCTTGGGACGATAACTATTTCCATCAGCCTTAGGGCTAGCACTTTGGGGTCGAATAGGAGGACTTGTTTCATTGCTAGATGTGGTTGCTAAATTTTCACTACTAGCATGGTGAACATTGATGGACACCTTCGTTAATGATATTCTCGGATTAATTTGACTTGGCGGTGGAGTATATTCTTCTGGGGGCAAAGATGATTCACTGTATTGGTAATAGGGAGATCTTTGATCATAGATTTCACCACAAATATCACAAATACAACCCTCACAGGCTCCAGTAGGCAAATAGCTCACATCAGAGGCCATGTAGGGTGATAGATATTGACCAGAAACCACCGGGGGAGGTATCATTAGCATACTTCTAGTAGTTCCTGATTGTGACATCATTGAAGGATCAATACTGAGCCTCAACGGTTGATCCATGGTTACTTGATCGAATGATCGGCTCCTAATGAGTGTTTGTGGGTGAGTAGGAAAATAAGGCGCATAAGAGGGCAAAGTTAGTCATGTTAGTTCGATTAGTGAAAGTTTTATCTATGGTTAGATTGTTGATGTAGAAAAATTAGTTTGTAGAAAAAATTATTTTCAGGTTGATAAACTAGTTTCAAGAAGAAGAATCGTGTTCTATTGGATTAAGGGAGGTTTTCTGTTCTATTTGATTGAAAAATAAGAATATTTTGGGATAATTTGAACTCAAAAAGCAGATAGAGGTGGAGAGAAATTCTGTTACTTATAATTTGGGCAAAAAATGTTCAGCCTAGAGAGAAGCTTGTGTGAACGAAAAATAATCCAGAAATGCAAATTCAGAAGTAATGAGTGAGTCAAATGGGCAAGATTTGAAATTGAAATGCAAAAGCAATTGGTATGAGAAGGAGATGATAGAGGATTCAGAATTCAGGGTTTGTTTGGGTGATGGTCGGGAATTTAGGAATTTAAGAAGCTTTGCAAGAAATATATATCCAAATACTTACCGATTTGGAGTGTCATCTTTGCTGATTTGATTTGAGAGGACCATTTCACTCATTCGAAAATGATTATCTATATCCAAGAGAGAGAGAGAGAGAGAGAGAGAGAGAGAGAGAGAGAGAGAGAGCATGAGAGAGGGAAAAAATATCCATTCAAATGATGAGCAGGGTAATCTAGTGAGGAAAAAAGTGGATCAAGAATTGCTTTGAATTTTCTTATGTCGTTCTATGATCAATCCTGATTAATTTTCAAGATTTATTCGGACGATTTTCTTGCAATAAAATATATCCAAGCCTATCACTGGTTTCAGATCATCATTCCTCTCGACTTTCTTCTCATCTTTTTACCTCTCTCCATTCTTTGATAGATCGCTATCAAGTTCAGCATGTGAAAGTGATATGCACACATCTTCAACATTCTCTCTAGCCCATATTCTACATATCTTGCCCATAAGAGGAAGAGAGAATACTCCTACATCGTCACCATTATCATCATGGTAAGAATTCAGTGATGGCTTCCATTTGCTCAAACGAACCAAGGAAAGGAGTGCAATGTTGCTCAACGGAAATCTTCATCTTCTTATACTATTGAACATGGTAGAAAGCGAGAGAGAGAAGAGCAAGACAAACGAAAACAATCACTCTTCTTATTCCATCTTCTACCTTACTGTTTTCTCAATGCAAATGGATATTATTTGCTCAATTCATCACCTCTTCCGCTACTATTCACTTTTCCAACACATGCTGGTACATATGATGGTATATTATTCAATCCTCCCAGCTCTCAAAATCTTTATTAAATTAAGAATAACCATAAGAAAATCTTGATTGATGTGAGAGGGAGAGAAAAAATCACCCTGAAAAGGAAAACAAACCACCAAAAAATACTTCCTGGAAAAAGTGAAGAAATTTCAAAAATAACATTCTAAAATGATATCTAAAGATTCGTTTTCTCTGAAAGAAAAGAAAATCAAGGAGTAAAGTCGATTGTGGATGTAAAGTTTGATGGGACTTTATCAAACTAGATTGCTGATGTGATAATTCATGAAGTCACATGTATCAGACTACAGTTGAATGTTTCTGAGATGGAATTAATTCAACTCCATTGAACTCTCTATTGAAAATGAGAAAATTACCATCAGAGAACGAAGTTAAAATGTTCAAGTATCGTAGAACTTTCAAAGGGAACCATGTCCAGGAAAAAACAAAAAAGTGATCATGAAATTTGAAATTCCCTGACTGGTAGAGATGGAAAATTGCAATCCCAAACTAACAAGATTCTGATCAGATTTTTCTCCAGGATCTAAATCATGGATTGAGTGAATAACCCAAGAATGAAGCTTTTGTCATGATAAATCATCTCATCTTCTCCATGCAATATCGATTACAGTTTGGTGAGAAAATTTTGAAAAAGCAGAAGAAAATTTTGATGACATTTTATGGGTAAAAGTATGAGAGTATATCTGATTTGTGTTCATCACATTACACTGAACACTCATTTTCGAGCCCTTGAATATAGTCACATGAGAATAGCTCAAGAATAAGTCCCAAAAATAGATCAGATTTTCAATAGCTTGCACGCAAAACGAATTCCTTTCTTTCTCTGTGGCTTTAGAACATTCAACTGATATCATGCGAGGATGAGCTTCAATCCCTGTAGAACAAGAAGATATACTCTAGTAGCACAAGCAGAGAAAATAAATTCAAGAAAGATATTTGCAAGTGAAATTAGGTAAACAAGGACACTTTGATTCAACCATTCTCTAAACCAACACACGATGACATGAGATTTTTCATCGATGGCCTTTTGATATGACTTTTCTATTCCTCATATTTTCACAGAACTGTGAATTTTTCGGATGTTGATCATAGGAGAGGACCTAAAAATTAACGATTGAACCACATCCCCAGAACAAAATTTTAGGGAAACCTAATGTTGAATGAAGAGAAATTTCAACTTAAAATCCTTGTTAAATACCTCATTGAGATCTCCAATTCTCTTCTTACATGGAACATATTCAAGCGTTCAATCAATATCATATCAAGAGGAAGAGAGAGAGAGAGAGAGAGAGAGAGAGAGAGAGAGAGAGAGAGAGAGAGAGAGAGAGAGAGAGAAGATAACTTTCACTCTCTTTGAACACGTTTATGTCTCAATATTTGCAATTCTATTCTGTCTACAGCTCAATTCTGCATAGAAGCTTAGGTAAATATTGAAATGGTCAATAAAAAAACCATGTGAGCGTCATGTAAGCACACGTTCTAGGGAATTCAAATGTTCTCATCAGAATAAGGAGACTGGAGAAGAATGGATTGATATTCCTGGAAGTACGTAAGGCTCTAAGGAAAAAAGTAAGGGTTTCCTTCCACTTCGCATGCAGTCGAGCAATAGAAGAAAGAGCTAAATCCCGATCAATTCTCGCTATATTATGAGCTTCTCTTATCCTACTTATTTTGATTCATAAGGAAATCATCTCTCTCTCTCTCTCTCTCTCTCTCTCTCTCTCTCTCTCTCTCTTTCCACTACTCATATAATCATTTCTACTCAAACATCAATTGGTTCGGTCAGTTACTCCCTGTAGGCACGAAATGAAGTTTATGGTTTCCCTGATTCGAATCTGCAATAATTCTCCCTCTCTAGTTTCAGAGGAGAGAGATCACAATGAAGAACAAAATGAAGTACAGAATAGAATAGAATATATAAGTGAGAGGGCATGATCTATCGAATAAATAAATCCTTCTCAACTGTTTTTCAGCTTGTTCAGATTGAATATCTGTGGGAAATAGTGTTTCCGGATATAACTGAAGGGGAATAAAAAACCATAAAGAGTAGAGACAAGAATACACAGTCAGAATGATGATGATAGAATTTTTTTTTGATTTCTGTGTTGAGTAACTTTCACATGGAGCTGTGCTCACTACCATGATTCCTTTGGCAATTAAAAGAAGACAAACGACCTTAGCTTATCTGTTGAAAGTTATAGAGATACTGCATGTTGTTCAAGCACTGATGGGTCGAAGAAGGTTTGATGTAGGAGGGGGTTCATTCATAAAAATGTTGGCATGATGATGAAATATTTCAAGACAAATCGATTATAGCTTGAACGATAAGATTATATCAAGAACTTATAATTAAGCATTGAATTTTTGCAAAAATTTGGTCAAATAGTTATTTCCTCACAAAATCTAACGTTGGAGAAAGAATTGGCTTTGCCATAAGTTCTCAAGTTTTCAGTTTGCTCATAAGTTGCGAGCCTGTGTTTGTGAAAACAAACCTCTCTACTAAGCCATACTATCTGGTTGTGTAGATAGGTTCAGTTCAACATGGAAGATCTTATTCGATAGCTTTTTCAGTTCGATTGATTTCTTTTCCATCTTCATACTTTTATTGCTTTCATACACTCTAACACAGCCATTCACATATATACACATATAGTGGAAATGTTACGAATTCTCTATTGACCCTTCCAGCTGCGAATGGGGCAATCAGAGAAGCACTTGGAATATCTCTCTCACACCATGAGAGCTCAATCATATCTTTTGAACAAGAATGAATATTCATACACATTGAATGAAGAAAATACTGGAGAACCCTTCAGATAAGAAGGAGCAAAGTTCAAGAACTGGAGAGAGAGAAAAAGAAAGAGAGATAAAAGTTGGAAAAAAGAGAATAGATAGACCCTGAATATTGGTCTGATGCCATGAGCTTGAAGTGAATATTTCTTGAGGTGGTGAACGTCTTTTGAAATGGTTAGATCTTCAAACAGTAGAAAAGAATACTGAATCTAGTTCTTTTTCGCTGATAGAGACAGCTATCATGAGAAGAGGGAAAGCCTATATTTCATTTTAGTATAACAGCCGATTTGGTTGGCAACTTGAGTAAACTACTTTATCGCACTAGAATACTCAAAATTGATGATCATCATCACATGAAAAGGGCCACCGTTTGCATTTGAAAAGAAAGATATTCATGCATGAAAGCTCAAATATCTAGCTCAAAATCGTACATGTTTGGGGGCAGCTCAAAAAGTGTCCATTTGCAAGCTCTTTTTCCCTATCGTACTTGCTTCTGGAAAACTGTTACGCATATAGCATTATTCCACTTTGCAAAAGCTGTCAGATTTGAGGTATGAGTGGTGATCGACAGCTTCATTTTCTCAGCTATTCGAAATGATTGAATGTTACCAGAAAATAAGATTGTCATGCATCCACTCATACAGTGCTTCATTATTTTCCATGGTAAACATTTCACATTGCTGTGATGGAATTGAGACTCTAAAGTAGACAAGAACTACTTTATTCTCAAGCCAATTCAAATGCGATAAGTAGAGATGGAGTGAAACAACACATAAAGTGGTGATCGAAGAACTGGGACCTGAAAAACATTCCATGACAATTTTTTCTCAACTCATCAGAAGATCTCAGAAAGAAATGAATGTCAATGCTGGATTGAGCACAGATCAACATAGAAATCAATCTGTATCTCAGAGCAATTTGCAAAATGTTCCCAACTTGTTGGAGCTTTCAATAGAGAACGAAATACTCACTTTCAGACGAAGGCATATGTCCAACTCGTTTACCTCTCACAGTTGACCATACATTTCCGAATAGAGAATGATTTCGGCGATGCATCGGCTCACTTTCCATGTTACTTTCGTAATTATCCTCATCCAAACTACCCGAAATTGCTCGTCTAATCTCTGGTCCAAACTCATGTAGCCTCCTAAGACCAGCTTGTAGAGCCACAGTACTGTCTTCATCTTTGTTTCCTCGTTTATCTCGTTCCTCTTTGCGCTTCTTGAAGCGGCGAAAATAGTCTTGAATCAAGAAAGTTGCATAAAATTTACCAACTGTAACCTCATCATCGGTTGCTGGAGGTACAACTTGATCCAACAATTTGGGACTTGTTCGTTTCCAAATTTTTCGAATAATTGCTCTCAACTCTTCATTAGCTTCATCGATATTACCATCGGTTTTGATTTTCAAATTGGTTCGCACAAGAGCAAACAGTGTAGCGTTGAACATCACCGTACCATCACTATTCAAAGGCATATTCATGGAGACAAGTTTTTTACAAGCAATTCGATGGGGACATAATTTACCAAAGCCCAGTGGAGGTGATATTTTACGTAACAGTGTTACTACATCCAAATGTTTGATACGACCTTTAGCATCAGGATCATATTCAGCCCATAGTCGAACAAATTCATCCAAATGATGAGCACCCAGTATAGACCAATCTCGGGTGAGATAGTCGAAATTGTCCATGATCACAGCGACAAATAGATTGATAATAAGAAATGAGCATAAAATATAGAAAGATATGAAATAAGGATAGGCCAAATTAGAACCACATTTCAGTGTCTTGTTGATGGCTATCACTCGTTCATCACATTGAGTTTCGGGCAGATCAGCACATGCAATCATAATCTCTTGCCATGATTCACCAGTGGCTGATCGAAACAGAACCATAATTGATTGGAAGAAAGTTTGAAAATTGTTATTTCTGTTAATTGCTCCGGAATCCAGAGATATTTTTCCAAAAGTTTGCATTCCAACAATGGCGTATATAAAGAACAGAAGTAGAATAAGAAGAGCAACATATGGTAGAGCCTAGAGTAGTAACAGAGAGAAAAAGGGTAGATAATTTGCTAAGTTATTATATGATGATGAAATATGAATGCGTAATTGAATGAGATGAAGTATAACTGGCCATGCGATTGGAAGGAATAAGGCTCTGGAGATCATGGTTCATCAATAATTAGATGGATCCTCGAACATTTAGAGCCACTGACTGAGCGTGTAAGAATGGGCCATTAAGTGAGTTCAGTAGTATATCATAAACTAATAAAAGCTTTGAGTTCTACTAGCGTACCAAGATTGATAGAACCATCAACAAATACTATTCGTCGATTAGATATCTACACAACGTCTTTGTATCTGGGAATGTCAAGAGACTACTGAGATTGTTCTCGTTGATTCCCTAATTTTTGAAAATTTTGAAAATTGGAATTGAAATCTTAGATTTGAAAAAAAAGGTGATATCTCAGGATTTCTGACACTTAAAAATGACTATTTGATTCACAGAGAATGGATCATTACTCAAAATTATAATGATTAACTCATCAACTACTTAACTAACTAGAGAGCATCATTACCTGAAATGATTTGACAAATGTCCAAAGCAAAGTTCGAATTCCTTCACCTCTAGCCAAAAGTTTGACCAGTCTCATCACTCGGAAGAGTCGAAAAAAGTTCATATTGATTGTTGGCTTTCCTGTGGTAACAGCACCTGTTACAGGTGAAGGAAGCATTGCAGGTTCTCTTCCAACCGTTTTCGTTTTCATCTATGAGACAAATGAAAAGAAGATTAATTTTCCAGTGATTCATTACATCGATTTCTGAAAAGTTTTGAAGATATTGGCGTTAAAAAAATTAGATGAACGGATTGTTAATAATAGTCCATATTTCTACTCACAATAAGATCGTGTCCAATGTGAACAAAACTTCCCAAGACCAGAATACAATCTAAAATATTCCAAAAATCTGAAAAATAGTTCTAAGAAATGGAAAAGTAACGAATTAGTGTCTAAGGCACCAGAGTTAAGATGAGAGGCTTCTCTTCACATGTCGAAAATGGACCAATTTCGAATTTTGTAATTGGTATCAAACACAAGACAAACTTCTTTTTCAAAACTTAAGCAGAAGTCCATCAGCAAGACTTTGACATTATATTGCACGTGCAAGGCTAGCTAAATTCTTGAGATTTCTCAGCTCATGACACTGGAGTCATAAGAGAGAGAGAGAGAGAGAGAGAGAGAGAGAGAGAGAGCTGCAAACAACAGATATGATTGATTGTTGTATGTCTCACCTTAAATCGGAAAGCGTATAACTTCAGGATAAATTCGATCGCAAAAATGATTGAAAAGATGAGATTCAATTTCTCCAACACTTCACTATAGGCTTGACTTTGACCATAAAACTGTGTCAAGGGAAAACGAGAAATTGAAAAGAAATGGCAAAATTATTAATGAAAACTATTTTTTAGCGAAAAAGGTTGTTATAGTTATCTCAAGATCATGGATAGGATGGAGTATCAATTCCTGTGCGTTGATAAGGCATAGAGAAATTGGTGAGAAAGTATTCTCATCTTGATCAAATTCTCTCATGAGAATTCTGAGAGGAATAGTTTTTCTATAAAGTTAAAAAAATCCTACTTCAGATAACCATGTTATACTCATTTTTGGGATTTTCAGAGATCGATAGACATCTCTCTTCTTCCATGTAACCTGAGGAGATTAATTCACTCACCTTAATAGCCAAAGTGGTTGTGTTTGCGAGAATCAATACGAAAATAAAATATTCAAAGTATGTCGAAGTGACAAACCACCATATTTTATACTGAAACCGCTGCTTAGGAATATAACGACGAACTGGCCGAGCTTTTAAGGCAAACTCGATACAATTTCTTTGATTCTTATCAAGTTCACAGTTCTTATACTCCTGTTCACCTTCATTTTGGAATGTAACAATAACGAAACCAACGAAAATATTAACCATGAAGAAGGCAATTACGATTATATAAATTATGTAAAAAATCGATACAACTGGACGGTAATTCATGGACGGTCCCAAGTCTTCTCCACGAGAATCCATTGAAATCTCGAGCAATCTAGAAGAAAAAATTTTGACTTCAGATGTGTTTGACCTATTCATATTGGTACAAGCATGAATGAAGATTATATGGCAATGACACACAATATTCCTTGTATTACACTATGCTTATGTACTTGGGAGGTGAATGAGGCAGATTTTTCAAAGCATTTTGTTAGTTTCTCATCAGAAGAATCAAATCATTAGGCTAAGAAGACCCATTACACCAGGAAATGCACGGAAGACCGGAAATCGAGAAAAAAATTCATGCTCAACCTACGTTGGCCAACCTTCAAAAGTGGATACCGTGAACAGAGTTAACATTCCTTTGGCAACATCGTCATAATTGAATAGTTTGTTTTCCCATTTTCTTTCTGTCATCACTGGAGTGGACTTATCATCTCCTTCATACTGGATAAAATATCCCCTGGAAGAAAAGTACGTGGAAAAATGTATCTTGACAGGTTTCGAGATGAAAATCTACACACAATACAATTGGGACGCAAAAGAGTGTGACAATACTTACTGGCAATCTTCTGGAGTTTCTTTAGCTTCATCACTGCAGCTGTAGAATTTACCCTATAATTTGACAAAAAAGAATGAGAGCTCATTGGAATTCAGATCAGGTTAAGAATTGAAAAATTCCTCAATAGTTGGTCAAGAAAGTATGAGCTGGCCTGGGAAAAAAAGAGAGAGAAAGAGCATTCACCTATTCTTCTTTCGACTGTGCATACTTGTTATAATTCAATAGAGTGAGTGTATGCTCGGTTATAAAGAGCAAAACTGAATATTGATTGATATTGAGCCCAGTTGAATATAAGGCAATAAACTGACCAGGCCATCTCCAACTTTTCTCTCACTATTTATCGAAGGGATTGTCATAATCAATAGTGGATGACATCCAAATAGGGGTCATGAATACTGATCATCTCTCTCTTTCTCTCTTTTCCTTCAGCTGAACTGACAATATTCGCTCTTCAGCCACTAATATTGCACAAACTATACTGATACCCAAGTAACTGAAAAGCAGGACAAATTCCGAGGCTTTCTCTATGCATTATTTTGCTTACAATTATCTTTTCCCTCGCACCCAGAATATCAAATGAAAACTTTCCACAAACCCTTGATTCAACTTGTGATAACCTCACAGATGATAGAAGGAATACAGCTCATTTTCATCAGCTTTTCACAGAGAAAAAGTTGTTTTTTGAGTTCTAGATTCGGAACCCAGAACCTAATTGCATAAGATGTTTTCTTGAAAGAAGATGAAACTTTACCTTAAACAGCTGGACTCCGATAACAGCAAACATAAAGTTAAGAAGAAAAGTGACCAGCATAATATTACCAATAGTTTTGATGGCAACTATCACACATTGAACAACGTGCTGTAAGAGAAGAGAGAAAAAAGAGTTGAGATTAGCTGGTTGATTATTGCTCATGATGGCCAAGATTATGGTCATTCTGCTTCTCATGAAGTTCTTCCTATCGACGATGATGATGAAATGGGAGAGATATGGGCGAATAAAGATATCAAAAGATGAATAGAGGGAATCATCAGCCAGGAATGTCAATCATGTTACAAGAATCATGAGAATGATGATAAGAATGAATGATAAGGGGTAACATCATTACGTTCCACTGTTGGTTTACTCGCATATATATATATGAATGTGTATGCATTTGCTATGATAGAGATAGCAATATACACCATGGTTTGATCGCAACGTATTACATTTGCTGTGTGTTTGTGTGTATATATAAATAGAGTGAAGGGTCATGATGGGCAACTAGTAGGAAGAAATAGATGAAAGGAAGAGCGGAAAATGAAAATGAAAATGGTAAGAAAAGAGAAGTGGTTAGCAAAGAATATTCACTTCCACAGTTAAAGATGAGCGTATTGCAACTCTTTCTTTCTATCTCTCTCTCTCTCTCTCTCTCTCTCTCTCTCTTTCTCATCATGATGAGTGAGAAATTCAGAAAGATCTTGATGGCCTGATATCTGCATGATACTTATTTCACTGAAGTCACATTGCATCATCATTAAACGCAAATGAAATGAATAGACCGAGTGAGTGTGTATACCAAATAAACATTCCGACGTTTTCCTAGAGATATACTGCTTCATATCGGACAATCAAAGTAAATATGAATCCCTGGATATACAATCTGGAATAAGTGTCATAGAGAAGGACATTGTCCATCATTGACTTACTTCGTAATTGGATCCTCTCGAGTTGTCAAACGAGGATCACAATTGGACAACTTTGAGAATATCATTCGATTTGATAAACAAGAATCGAGGTACATGTATGACCTGTCGTATAGGATTGAGAGGCTGATTGCATCATCATCTTCATCTTGATTGTCATGAAAATGTCACAGCTTATACTAATGATTGCGAAATTGAGACTCAATTCAAGACTGGAGAGAATTTTTCTGTTTTTTTCGCTCAAAAAGAAAGTAAGTGAGATATTTCAAATAGAATTTCACTTTTGTAAAATTCTGACTTGTGACTCAATTAGCACTTGCTACATTTGTCTTCTTCTTTTTTGAATAAATGGTGTCTAATTGGTAGTAGCTGAATGAAGATCGAATTCAGGAAAATTCAATCCCTTGAAAGTTCAGGAGAGACTAATGATGGAACAAGAGTGAAGTATTCCACACTAGAATTGATGATGTTGATTGTAAAAATTAGCCTAAGAGATGTTTTTGAAAGAGAATTTCATGACAAAAAGGTACAATCAAGTCTTTTGCGAAGAAAGTTCAAAGATCGACGCTTGAAATCAAAAGAGAAGACCTATTCCTTTTATTGAAGTTTTTCATGAATGTCAGTGATAATTTTCAAGAGGAAGACAGCAAGCATGAAAAAGAAGAGAAAAAAATAATCTCGAACTAGCATTTGTTATATGATCTCGAAGACAGAACTGAAGAAAAGAGAGGACTCTGAAAAATGATCAAATGCAATCGTCAATAAGTAGAGGAGCGAAAATTTCTAATCAAAATTTGTCTGATTATTCCTCTTGTACACTACTTGAGCCTGAGAACTCATTTCACTCACAATCAAATATCATCAAGACTAGAGTTGGAGAGAGCAAAAAAAGAACAACATAATGATTAATAGCCTCCAGGGTTGCTTGGATGATCGTATGTATAAATTGTCTGAACGTCAAATGCAGATAATTCTCTAGTATATGGGATCATAGTGCTGTAAAATGGTCATCACCATCACCAAGACCGCCACGCATAGATTCTTACAGTAATACAGTGATGATGAGGGTGAATACACAGTGAACTGGACAAGGGCTAGTGATCATGACTAGGGAACAGTGTCCAAAGGAATGAGTGATTCATGAGTGATTCATGAGTGAAGACCAAGATGATCATCGTTGGACTTGCATGGCTGAGCACTTTCATGCTATGACACACTTACATGTTGAACTGGAACTTTGGAGACCTAAAACTGCTAGATAACTGCAAGAAGAGCTCCCCCTTGAACAGTTGACGAAAAATTTCATCAAATAGAATACAACTCAATTCTGGAGGAATACATACACATATATATTCCTCTCTCACAAAAATGAAACATTAGTTGGCATAATCTGGACTGGAAATCGAAAGCACGTCAGTTGAACATTGCGAAAGACTTTTAGCTATGAGCACATAAATCCTCAAAGTTTTTCCGAAAAGCTGATCATGATAAGAAATGAGAAATCCGTCGATGAAAATCTATCAACAGAAAGGTTATAGCTCATCTATTCTTAGTATGCACCTGATTTCCGATAATTTCAAAGATAAGTATCGCTGGCAATCTGAGATCTTAACCGTTATGAGATAGTATAATTGTTTTGATAGACTCTTTTTTCCAAGAGTATTAGGCATTCATGAACCTCTCAATGTAAGTTGATCCAAGGAGAATCTTTCTCAATCTCAGCATCAATCAACATCTTTCCCTTTCCTTTTGGAAGCACATTAATTAGGTCACATCCATTACTTAGCTGGCATTTGCATGATGATTACCCAGCGTCATAATGGTCGAGAATGGTAGTGTCTTGCTATGGTCCTTGACATGTCACAGAGTAAACGGTGTGTATTTACTTAACGGTCCAAAAGTCTAAGAGTATTTGACGTAAAGTAATTACAGCAATATCTGGTAAGCCTTACGAATAGAGAAAGAGTTGAAATGATACTCTGGTAAAATGTAGACCTTGACCTTCGTTTTTAACGTACACCCAGGCTTGATCACAACTGTGTTGAATCAAAATTTGAGAATGTTGAGTGAAATGAGCCGCAGTTAGAGAGAGGTAAAGAGAGAGAAGAGATTGGCGAAAAAAAAATCGCCAAAAAAACTCATCTTTAAATTACCAATTTATTTCTCCCAGAAAATCATTTAAGGTTGAAAGATCATCAAGAGGCGAATCACGATCACTTGATGACATAATAGTAGGCGAAAAGCTTGATGAGCCACTTGATCAGAGGTTAGTAGAAGAATTTTGGAAGCCTTAAATTGACCATCTCGATTGGATAAGATTGTGGAAACTTTCATTTCATGCTCCAATCTTATCTACTTTTCTCTACTCATCAAACTTGAACAACAACAATAATAACAATAATCAATACACTTCACTTCCACTTGAATCGAAAATTATGGGCCCTTGAGAGAAGATTATTTGGCCCATCTTTGGTATTAATATTTGGCCAATACATGATCGATTTTTGGGGGAAACTCAACACTTACAAACAGAATTGCTCATGGCTTATTAAATAAATTTACACAGTTACCTTAGTCATGAAGAGAGGATTAATCGTCAATACTTATTAGTGTAAATATGAACACACGTGGAGGCATCCAAACACATTTTCCTTCCAGCTCAAATAAGATGGATTCATCATAGATCACAAAAATATTAACCACAACATCATCTAATGATGAAAACAAGCTTTCCCTCACTGATCATCAAGAAGCAATCAAAAACAGTCATCGATTTGAAAAATTAAGTTTCGACATGAATATCTTGATGATTATCGCAAATTGGCAATAAAATTCAACCCAAGATACATCCAAAATTGATTATATTTTTCAAGGATCAAAGATCTAATACAGATGCAGAATGAAACGGACACACACACACAGGTCCTGTGACACTAGATTAATTACCACTAATTTATGGTATGTTAACGATAACGTTTCTGAAAACCGATCAAATGTGGCAGGATTCTCTTACCAGCGGTGAACATTTTATCCTGGTTAAACTTTTGGGTTGCCCTTCATCCTGTGAGGATGTCCACACACATTTGAAGGATTCGATTTTGAAAAGATGTTATGTTGATGAGCAATGTGAAGGTGTTTAATTTTGGGTATTGAACGGTTATTGGGACAGTGTTTGTGTGATATGATTTCCATTAATTCTGTTTCAACAAACGTTGATTGATGAGGATATCATTTGACGAAGAAGTTCAAAATGATCTCATGGTGACACTGAAAGATCATGTAAACATATCATTTTGTGATTGTTTCGATTGTTCCATACAGTAAAAGATTCGAAAATAGTGTCGATCGAATCTTGATACACTTTTAATTTTGTGAAATTATTCACCCGAGACACGTTGATTGTATTGATTGGTTAATTAAGAGCAATTCAATGTCAACTTCTTCTCTTTTTCTTTTAATCAAGACTCGTCTATGATTCATCTGAATAATTGAATTGGATGAACACCATGAACTTGGGTGTTTTAAGTCTGAAATTGGCATTATTTGGAACAAAAATAAACAACAAAATGAAAGAAAGGATTCTGGCTGAAATCAATTGGAAAAGATTCAAATTCAAGATTGAATTAACTCAGATCAAACAGTTTGTGAAACTTTTCCTTCAACTACTTTGATTTTCTTTCTCTTTCAACTTTTCTCATCAATTCAAGCGAATTATCATCCACTAAACAGTTTCATTTCCATCATTTTGAGGACATAATTTAATTTTTCCTTCTCTCTGCTTCTGATGCTAATCATCTTCTTTACGAGCTTCAATCTATGTAACATGGAAGACTTTACTCTTCTCTCTCTCTCTCTCTCTCTCTCTCTCTCTCTCTCTCTCTCTCTCTCTCTCTCTCTCTCTCTCTTTCTTTCTCAAGCATCTCCATCTCGCTACATCAAGCCTGGAAGAAAGATGAGGATGAAAATAGGAGGATAGAAATATGCCAGAAGCCTGTCGCGATGACTTGTGAGAAAGAGTATAAGTTGAAAAGAATAAAGAGTAAGTGAACGACTTGTGCTTCATCTTCTCCGGAAGCATCCAAAGAAAAGAGAAGAATAAAAAAGCTAACCAAGCAAGCAGAATATAACTGATAATGCATTGCGCTTCCGGCATGAATCTCAGGATCAAATACAATGATTTTATATGAGAAAGAAAGAAAGAAAGAAAGAAAGAGAAAGAGAAAGAGAGAGAGAGAGAGGAGATAAAGATAGGGAAAAGAAAATGGAACTTTTTTCCATCCAACCAAAAGCATATTCCTCTGGAATAAGGGTGTCCAGTTAGAAGTGTGGTACAATGTTAAGGGTAATGGAAAAAAATAAGGAACAGTTAAAATTCAACTCCTCATGATACTAACACTTCTTCTTCCCAATTTGTGCAAACTTGGCAAATCGAGACATGAGAGAGAAAAAAACTTTCGATAAATCAGTTGTGAGAAAGCGAAAAAAACTTGGAGAATGAAAACGAAACGAAGAAAAGGAGAGAGAGAGAAAAAAAGATAAACACTATTGCTGGCAAATTCTGTTTTGAAAGTATGCTCAACAACATTCTCCAGAGATTGTACTTCAGACTGGAAAGAGAACATCACGCAATCACAGAGTAAAATACACTTTACTTAACTCTTTTTTCCTCTCCGTTCTTTTCCGCTCCAAACAATCGGTCTCTCTCTCTCTCTCTCTTGTACATCTGTTGTATCATTGATGAACATTTGCTCTCTCTCTAACTAATTTACACTTTATTCCTACTACTACTCTTAAATAATCACTTATAAATTTTATTCTCTAATTTCCACTAAATTAGTGTTAATTTTCTCTTAAATAATCATCTTTCAATTGTACTCCTTTTTTCTAGGCTCCCTTAAACTATTATCATGGCAAAACTTCTCTCCATCCCTTCTTCATCACTCACTATTCTGATCATGTACTCTTCTCATCCTTATGTTTACACGTACATGTGAACACTTCTTCCCAACAGTGTCAACATTCGGATGCTCATATGGTTAGAATATGCCTTGGCTCACCAGAAAAAAAAAGTTTTCTTGCTTGATATTTTCTTTTCCATATTCTCATCACTTTTTCTCTCACTTTTTTCTCATTCTTCGAAGGTGGCAATTCAAGACCAACTATTTATATATACACACACAAGTATAATATAACGAGAAAGCAAGCAAGCAAAAAGACACTTGAAAACAATTGAAGACAGAAGTGGTAAACATTCAGTGTGCATTTATGCTCATCTTTGGATTCTCGAGTTCAGAGACTCAAGAATGGAGAACAAATTCTATGGAAAGTTAACGGTAAAAAAAAGAATGAAAAGAAAAATAAGAAAGAATAGTGTAGATAATTATGTTCAATTTTATTCACACTTAACCTCATCTCTTTTTTCAATGAGTAACACTCGTTTCCTCTATTTTCTATTCTATTTCACATTCTTACACTTCCTTCTCGTTCTCTTTCTAATTTTATTCCTACATCTCTTCACTATGCAAGCCCTCCTTGGTACATCAGAAAAGTTCCCTGACGTATATACATTTCAACCTTCTCTCATCACTTTCATCACCAGGAAACAATCAAATTTGGATGTGTCAAAATGCATTGTGCAAAGAGGAAAGCGATGAAAGGAGGGGACGAGATAGATTCAATTCACCTGAGTTTCACACTCATCATCAGAAGGGCATCGATTCATCAAGAGGAAGAGAGAAAGAGAACCCTTGCTGATGAAATAGAGTAACATAGTTTGAAATGTTCACTTGTTTGTTTGTCAGATCGAGATTTGATTCACCTTCAAGGGTACTCCTTGCGGATGGAAGCATTCCTCGGTGGGTTTGAGTAGTGTGTATGTGTGTGTGTAACCGAGCGAAACTTTATACTCTTGAACATTGTTCATTTAGTGACTCTATCTACCACAACAATCACATGAGCTATTCGAGAAGAGCGAGAGAAATACACACTGGAAGAAGTTCATCTGATCACATCATCTGATCATGGAGTTCCATTATTGAATTATCTTCACAGTAAGATTACATTGGCCAATGTATAGTGCAAAATAAGTTTCTACTACTCTATCCTCCCACTTCAAAAGAACTATATGGCGATTTTCTCATGCCTTAGGGCTATTCGATAAAGTTCTATACACTTACACACTCATGGCTGTAAACATGAGAGCAAACATTTTTCTTGGAAACGAGATTTAGTCTTGAAAAACCTTTCAATTATTCTCCTCCACTGTTGTGTAACGCATATATTGCAGCAATCAGTCTACTGGTAGTCTCTGTACATTTATACATGTATATTTTGGTACTATTCTAGTTACACTTTTGTGAGAAATAATTGTTTCTCAATCATCAGTGGCAGTGGTACAGTGTAGTAGTAAGCATCAAGGGGAATGCACACACAGTAGCACTAGTTTGGATGATGATTCGAGTCAGATTGGATAAAGGAGAACAATGTAAAATTAATTTCCCACGGAATACACATTATTTGCATATGGTAAAAATCTCTTCATGAAATATTCTCTCTTCGTTGGTATTCAGGAATGGCAATTTTTACCACTTTCCATGATTCAGGCAGTTTTTACTACTCATATTACTTTCTCTCTCTCTCTCTCTCTCTCTCTCTCTCTCTCTCTCTCTCTCTCTCTCTCTCTCCTTCTGTGCCTCTCTTTTAAGCTACCTTGCTATTTCTATACATCAACCTCACATCATCACCGTTATACAGTGTATGAATAGAAAATTAGTTGACATAAACGGAAAAAAAGAGAGTGAAAGTATAGTAACTCTTTCACCATCATAATTCATTCATGAAATGATAGTTTCAATAGTTTGGAGTAGTTTCTCTTTCTTTTCTTTCTCTCTCTCTCACACATACACACACTCTCCTCTCCTCTTGAAACTTTCATATCAGAATATACCTATCAGAATGCTTTTATTGCCTTGAAAATTGATTGAAAGGATATATGCATCACCATTGTGTGTTCATTGATTCATTCACCGAAGCGCAACCGCTTGTAGGAATTTTTTTCATTTCCATGAGAACGATATTCCCGAAGCAAGAATGAAATGAATAACATATGATAAGAATATGATATAATGAAACTGATTTCACTTACCTTAAGACCTTTTGCTCTGTTTATAGCTCTCAACGGACGAAGAACACGCAATACTCGGAGAATTTTCACGGCACTTAATTCATCAATACTGTGGATAATTACAAATTGAACGGAAAAATAAAATTATTGATCAACAGATCGTACATGGATGATGGAAGATGGGCACATTTTGAGGTAGATACTATTTATTTTTCCTTCTTCCAACTCAAGGGTCATCGATTAACCGGTAAAGCTAATCAAGAGAGGTGGAAGATCGGATATCATCAATCAAATACACTTACTCAGGCATGAAAGACAGAAGAGAACACGCAACAACAAGAACATCCAGAATGTTGAAAGGTTCACGGCAAAATGATCCTTTGTGGAGTGCAACACCATATACTGTTGTTTTGAGGGCAATTTCGATGGTGAAAACAATCGTGAAAACAGCGTCAAAAAATCCCAAGACACTTCTGGTAGTATCACCCTTACTGGAGCTTATCGGATCTTCAATAGCGAGCATGGCTGAACTTATCATTATGCAAACTAGTATAGAATTGTTGAAAAAACTATGTCTTATCACTCGATAGCAAAACAATCGGATCCTATTTTGTGGTCCAAAAATGAAGAAAGAACTGTAATTAGGTATGGGTTTCACTTTAAGTGCTTCGAGGGGCTCCGAAATTCGACGAATTCGTGCTCTTTGAGCATCATCTTCAGCTTCATCCTCTTCCTCTTCTTCTTCCTCATCTTCCGAATCTTCATCTTCATCTCCTTCATCTTCTCCCACCGATCCTTGATCACCACCACTATTATTGTTATTATTTTCCAATGCTCGATCTTCATCATTAGCTGAAACTTTTTCACTATTTCGATCTAAAGTATCATCACCCGCTTGTCCATTCGCCTCCAAGCTAGATCCTTTGTTGTTGGCCAAATCGTTGTTGTGCAGTTTATCATCTCCATTGGTACCATCGATACGATTATCACTTAGATCATCGATTTTCACTTTAATCTGATCTGCTGTCTCTGATTTGAGACGAGAACGATACAGTATACTGGTGGATCCATTCAGTTTGCTACCATCTGAAGTGGTAAGCTCAAGTGCATTATCAGCAGCGAAATGGCTCTTCTTCCGTCTTTTACTTTTTCGACTGCCCGATTGTGACCTCTGAAATCGACTCTCAGATTCATCGTCTTTCATCTCTTCGTCCATTTTATCCTCAACAACATCCTCTACATCTTCCGGCTCAGCCTCTTCCTCCTTCTCGATTGCAGTCAAACTCTCCGCATCAGCAAGATTGTCCACAGCAATGGCCAAGAAGACATTCAACAGAATATCTGAACCATAAATGGAATTGATGGAAATCAGAAGATGAAAGTAGAAAAAGAAACAATGAATCAGATGGGGTAAGAATTCCGTTTCCATGTATATCTTTATGCTAATCTGTATCATTTTTCGGGTAAATGAGAGAGAGGCAAAAATTTTCTCTCATCTCAACTTTTCTCATTTTATCAATAGAAAGTGTGTTTCATATTTTTACTTCATTTGGCTAATCGACTTACAGTTTCCTGCCACAAAAAGGATCAAAAAATAGCATATAGCCGCTATTCCAAGATTTTCAACACCTCCAAGTGCCAATACACCATTATACATGACCACATTCCAATCTTCACCCGTCAAAACCTGTCAAAAGAAAAGGAGAGTGAAAAATAATGCTAATGAGTTGGGGAAGAAGAAGGAAAAAGGAACATTCATTTGATTCATTTTATCGATAGTTGAGAGAATCTTGGATCGATTGGAAGGCTTGTGAGAAAGTTTGACATGAATTCAGAGTTTAATGGAGCTTCCACTGAACGCATGGGTACATGGGTCCCTCTTGATATAAATGATTATGATGAGCTTTGCTGATTAAAATCTGTTTCAAACGATATTTTCATCCCTATCAATAGATGAACTTGGATCCATGGAATGGAATACATACCGGTTATAGCTCAAACTGTCGAATCAATTGTATCAAACCGATGAAATTGATTTGTAGCTTGTTTAGCTCAATCAATATCTCAATTTATTGATTTCAGGAAAGCAATGAATGATGCAATTTTAACTTACAAAATCTGATCAAAGTGGAATATGTAGTTTACAGTGAAGCTCTCAAGCAAGATTTAGTTTTCAATAGGAGATTGAATGAGACTTTTCCTGTTGATAACTTCCCTCCTCTTGTTCATTGATCCACTAGAAATTCGATTGCCTCGAGGAATATTTTGAATGACTTTCTATGAACCATTATGTGTTTTGGGGGAACAAAGTTCATACACTACAGTGGAGGTTATGCTCCCAAAAGAGATCAAAATTACATTATTGTAATTTAGAGTCTTGTTCAAATTCTGTTCCCGAGTTTCCTGTACTTATTCTTCCAAGGTCCGTTATGTCTTCACACACACAATTTTGTGGGAAAAGTTGGGCTCTCAATTGCCATTAGCCAATGTTAAAAATAAAAGTCCTTCTGAACATACAATCTAGATGTCTTGAAACGTTCAAATATTTCTATCTAAAATGGCTAATCTATCATTTGATGATGTTTTTTGGAAATGACCTTAAGATTGCCTCCCATAAGGAAGATTATTGACAAGAATTCATCACCACATGTTCATCCAAAGACATTTTTTTCTTCTCCATACTCTTTTTTTTCCTTCCATCCAAATTGATGGTCAAGATGGGAAAAAATGTGAGACTTTATCTCACGTGGATACATGTGTACAGCTTGAGTTGAGCTTCTGTAATTTTTTTTCTCATACACACATGGAGCAAACTGATCCTAGACATAAGTAGTTCTCTCTCTCTCTCTCTTTCTCTCTTTCAGCAAAGTTATTGCAGTGGTTTTTCCTAGACAAGAGATAAAGATGGACTGGAGTAAGGTAACAATAAATAATTCACACATACATAAATACACTAGCCATAATTCATGAGACATTCTTTGGTAAACTAAGTTGGACAATATGAGTGAAAAAGCTTTTGTTATCAAGTTGCAACAATATGCCTCCACACAAATGGCTAATCTGTACACCAAATTGCTGTTGACAGGTCAAGTCCATCCCAACACTATTTTGTAGCTCTCAATTTTCTATCCATCTATTTAGGAGAATAAGAATATTGTCCATGAAGAATCTCATTCTTCTTCTTCTTCTTCTTCTTCTTCTTCTTCATCTTCGTCTTGTGAGGCAAAATATCCATCAAATACAGTATTGATGGGAGGAGAAAATGAACCGCAAGTGATAGAAAAAGGCGGGAAAAAAAGGGATTAAGTTAGATAAAATATACTTTGCCCAACAGAGAAAAATGTCACACTCTTTATGTCATGACCAGTGACTCTATTATGTGATCACTCTATTCCAACTTTGGTGGTGGCTCTCATAACCGTTAACAGTTCCGAAAATTATGATAACTTTTGGGATATAAGAGAGAGAATTTCTTTTGGATGAAAGATCTGAGCTTATTTAGCAATAATAATATCCAATTACTTTCTTTCGAAATGCTACATGTCCAACAAGATATAGACATATCTGGTGCACACAACTAGAACCAATTGTATGCTTCGAATGTTGGAGGCAAATTTGGGAATCCAAAGGGAGAGAGAAAGGAATAGCTCCATGAAACTCTCTGTTCAAACAGTTCGATGACTTCGAAACGTATAATCAACTTATCGAAGTTGAATGATGATCAACTCTTTTCAAGCACGACTAGTCATATCAAGAAAAATGAGAATGCAGTATGAAGAGTGGAAGAAGAGGAAAAAGTTTTTTCCAAAATAAAATGCAATGAATCAAATGCTTACCTGAAATACGGTGAGCATGGCTTGCCAAAAAGAATCGAAATTGGCCCTCGCCTTTGGTTCTTCACTGTAATTGAATTTACCACCAAAAACTTGCATACCAAGCAAAGAAAAAATCACGATAAAAAGAAACAGCAGCAACAAGAGACTTGCAATTGCTCTCATCGAATTGATCAAAGATGCCACCAAGTTTCGCAGTGATGTCCAATATCTTGAGGAGAGGTGAAAAACATTTTCCATATGTTATTGAAGTTTGATTTTAAGATGGGAATTCTATTCGAGGACAAAACCCTTCGAAAGATTATACTGAACAGCGAATTTAAACTTCATCGCAGATTATCTGTTCAAATCCAGGTTAGTATAGGAAAACTGTCTGGATTCCTTCAACTAACGGTGCACGATGACTCCATTTTCTTTCTCCTCAATCTTAAGTAATTCATGTGGTTTACTGATAAATCCACTGAGGCTTGATTTTTTACTCACAAACTCCCAAGTGTAGTCAAATCTTCATCAAATATTCATGAGCCTAAATCCCAAATATTATTCTAATTTGACACCCTGAGGAGAGAGATTTATGATATGAATACAGAAAAAGAATTAACTCTCAAAGTGAAAAGTTGTGTGATATGTCAACCACATGAGATATTCATTCTCTTTCTTTCTCTCTCTCTCTCTCTCTCTCTCTCTCTCTCTCTCTCTCTCTCTCTCTCTCTCTC
>QZCP01000235.1:46891-125654 GCA_003956705.1 Brevipalpus yothersi | reverse complement strand
CTCTCTCTCTCTCTCTCTCTCTCTCTCTCTCTCTCTCTCTCTCTCTCTCTCTCTCTCTCTCTCTCTCTCTCTCTCTCTCTCTCTTTTTATAAATCTCGTTCTTGAGGTGTCAAATGAGATTTAAAGTTTTCCTAGAAGCATTGGTAAATATTTTCACAATGAGAGTAATTTTCTTCTTCAAGACTTTAGTGTTGAGTTTTCAATTGACTGATAAATCAATTATAACTGATTTTTAAAGTTTTTTCTATTAATTTTCTGAAAATTTGATACTCTAGGTTTCACTTAATTCAAATATCGAATCACTTAATTGGGAAATAATCTTACTTGGTGACTTTGAAAATTCGAAGTAGCCGAACACAACGTAACACCGATACACCGAGAGGTTCCATCCACTCATTTTTGGTCAAAACTATTTCCGTTATCGATCCAATGACAACAAAGCAATCAAAACGATTGAAGAGTGATACAAAATATCCTTGGAAGCCAAGACTGTACATCTTAAGAAACATTTCCAGTGTGAAAAGTACCACAAAAAATATATTCGCATTATCTATCCAGATTTGAAAATGAGAAAAAAATGAATGATAAGTACATGGACATATTAATAGAATCATATGATGACTCGATGTGTCTTTAAATTTGAAATTGAATAACAGTTACAGGAAATCTATCCTAAATATATCGATACAGGTATTTGAAAATATCAATATAATGATAATTCACAAGT
The DNA here is from genome assembly GCA_003956705.1 of Brevipalpus yothersi. NCBI lineage: Eukaryota > Metazoa > Arthropoda > Arachnida > Trombidiformes > Tenuipalpidae > Brevipalpus > Brevipalpus yothersi. Next base: position 124,927 of record QZCP01000235.1, on the reverse strand, counting down.
ATCTGTCTAGAACACATCATTATCACTTGTATCAGCAATAGTTCAAGCTTGACGATTTCCTCGGTTGAAATAGTCTCCAGAAATTTTCTCTCATACATGAGCTGACTTATCAGCTAGTAATAAATGGCAAAGTATTCTCCTTTCAGTGTACTATTCATCACTGAACATTGGTCAAGTTTATGCTTCCAATTTCACCAATATTGCAAGAATCCTCATTCAAAACTCTCTGAGAGTTGATAAAGAGAAATAGAATTTCGAATTGATCCAATGAAGATCATATTCAATATACATATACATATATGAACATATGAACATATGAACATATACATGATGTAGAAAATTTGATCTGTATTGATCTGGGTGTAAATAAGATGAGATATAAAACACAACATGTTGAATTGAATTTATACTCACCCTGAAAACGTTCCAAAACTGGTGGCTGTCGATGATGTTCGGAAGCCAGTGTGATTGTGTTGAGAAACACTAACACTACAATAGTCCAATATAAGGCTTTTGATTTACATATTTTTCGGCAACTTCGTCGACATCGACGATTCCATACTTCAAATCGTTCCCGAAAAGCTCTACAACAGGCAGGCATTTTAGAATTTTGCTCCTCATTTACAATATCAACTTCCATGTCCACATTAACCTCTTGTGTTGGTCCTAATCGATCTTCTTTCTCCTTCTTGTCTGGTTCAATATCTTCCGCCTGGGTTATCCAATCAAGATAACCTCGAAGATCTTCTTCTATCTGCTGTTTTTCTCTCAATTTGTGAAAATCACCTCTTGCCTTGGCTTTCTCTCGTTCCTTGGAAAATTCTCCACTCAATACACCGAGAACCAGATTCATGACAAAAAATGATCCCAATATGACCATACTGACAAAATACATCCACGGAAATGTGTTACCAATCGAATCATTCATCCAATACATTACCGTTGTCCAGCCTTCATTGGTGATGCACTGAAATACCGTTAGCATTGCCAAACCAAAATTGTCAAAATTTGTAATACCATAATTTGGACCTTCCCAGTAAGGCTTATCTCGACATTCATAGAATTTTTTATTCTCCTCATCCGCTAGATCAGCACAATTCCATGAATCATCTCCACATGGACTTGGATCATCCATAATTTCTCCTAAAAATACGAGATTGATGAAGAAAAAGGAGAAGAAAATATGGAAGTTATTTTTCTCTTTCTCTCTCTATCCATTGATTAAACTGCAAAAGTAAATGAACTCTTATTCCCTGATCTTTCCTTTGCCATTAGAAAAAAATGGAAATCATCAATCATGAAACTATTGATCATGAAACACAACTACGTGTTGATCAATATATATTTATGTGTTGAATTATCTACTCCTTTTATCCACTTTTCTCGGAAATATCCACTGTCTAAATCATGTCTCGATCAAGTAAGCCCGAAATAGAAATGCAAACCTCTGGCCAATCGGTTGTTGATATGAGCCAACAGTTTGTGATGCTGATATATCGTCTACACCAAAAACTCATGGGAATGATATTGGTGAAGAGTAGAGAAAAAGCTTGGTATGAGAAACAAATTCCCTGAGTATAAGTTTTACAAACTGATCATAAAATTCACGAGATGTTTTCTCAAGAGAAAAAAATGAATGAAAAGATAGAAGAGAATAGAGGAGAGAATGAAATAAAGAAAGGTGAGAGAGATAGATGATGATATGTCAATAGTGTGGATTCATTCATCTCTTCTAGATATATACGATACTCATCCTTAATAGTATCAGAACCATGGTGTACTTGTTACATCGATTTTCAATAATACCCGTCCCATAGATATGATTAGCGCGTGCCATGAGCGGAGCAAGAAAAAAGTTTCCTCTCTTTTATACCTCAAAAAGTCGGTAAAGTTCATGTATTTTGTAAAAACATCGATCTTCTCCTCTACACTATCTTTGAGCCAAAAACACATCATTCACATGGCACTTCATGAACATGTAGTATATACATCGTTTATCTTGGAGGAATAGCTGAAATGACCTACAAAAATTTTCATGTCTTCCAAGAGCTTCCATGAAAACTGAAAAACAAAGCAAATGATCTCTCTCTCTCTCTCTCTCTCTCTCTCTCTCTCTCTCTATCTATCTTCCCTTCTTCATTCTCGATTGAGACAATTTCGATGAAAAACTATCGGAAAATCGATGAAAATAAGAAAAAAATGTGTGTGTGTGAATATAAAAGAATGCAGATGAAACAATTGACGGAAAAAGAAAGGAAAAGGCAATCGAAAAAAAAATCGAATCAAACTGTTTACAAAATTTCAACCCAGCAACAACCAAGAAAGAAAAGGGAATAACTTTCTCTCTAACCTGTAACATTGTCATAACAAGTCTTGTGGAGAGCTCCATTGAACATTTCCAGTCCGATGATTGCATAGATGACTATAACAAAAATAACCAACAGAGCGATGTGGAATAGAGGCAACATGGCTTTTATAATTGAATTCAGTACAACTTGAAGGCCTATGTGGAAGAGAAAGAGAGAGGGAAAGAAAAAATTAATAAATATATATTATGTGGGAATAAATTGCCAAAAAATGAACAATCATTTGAAAAGTCTTTACATGAAAGCAAATATAAGTAAAAGAAAATTTTTCTCTTGTGTATTGAAATAGGAACAATGGATTGGCAAAAAATGACCATCATCATTATAGTTATTGGTAAAAAATAATTTTCTGATTATTTTCAGTACTATGGAGACTTTATTTCGATGGAATACTTATGGATGTACTTATACAAAGTAGACGTTCGAATTCAAGAAAGATCTTATGCATAGAGAGTAGATAATACTCAGAGGTTGGTGCAAAAAATTCCTAGAATAGCACACTTTCATGTACTCACAGCAAGGCAAACAAAGCCTTCGGGCAATAATCATCGTAAGCACAAAAGTAGAAATCCTCTGTTTTTTTTTGGATTCAGAATAATGTAGTACTTTTTTCTGATTCAGATTACAAACACTTTTGGCCCGCAATTTTTTTTTCATCTTGATCACTTTTTCCAGGGAAAGTAATACATGTACAAGTGTGATGCAGTGGGAAAAAAATTTGTCAGCTTCTTCACTTTCTTGGAGCTTAATTACTGTGAGCAATTACGATCAGATCAAATCATCCAATGAATATTAGGTTTCGATGATTGATTGACAGGCACAAGGGTAAGAGTATAAAAAGTGAGTTGTCTTCACGGCAAATCTAATTGATAACATTTTTTGACTGATTTCGAATACCTGAAAACCCTCTCTTTGCTCAATTATTCTTCACTCCGTTTTTTTCCCAACTACATCAAGTGCAATTAAGTTTGGGTTATGTTGCCCATGATCGGAAAAGAAATACTCAAACTTTATGGAAGGCGTTTTTTTCTACGAAGAAGTAGTTGAATGAATTGATGATACTGAGAAACTATCAGACTGATAGTATCAGCCTATTCGAAACATGCACGCAATACAGAGCAAAGAGAGTGATGAAGAGAGAAGAAGAAAGTCTCTTTCTCTTTCTCTCTCTCTTGAAAAACTGATAGAAGAAGATGGAAAGAGAGAGAGAGAGAGAGAGAGAGAGAGAGAGAGAGAGAGAGAGAGAGAGAGAGAGAGAGAAATAAAGGTGGACAGTTACATAGAATCAAGAGGCAAGTGACATAAAATTGATTCGCAAAGTAAATGCAATCAATTTCAATGAGAATTTGATTCAATCACATCGGATCATGACTTGAGCTGATAAAAAGGGCCATTGGTTGCTTTTTTTGCTCCAGTCTTGATCATATACACATAGACACTTATGGTGAGGTGATCATTGCAATACACCATCATGAGTATTGCTCTGATGGCCACCATTCAAGAATTATTGGGCAATTGAATTCAATGGTAAATGACAGATAAAAGAGGTATCAAAGGTATTGCTCATGCATTCCAGTCGAGCTTGAAATTTTCTCATCAACAAGATCCACAGTATCTTCACATCACACACAATTCTCATTTCCCGAACAGAGTATAATAAACATTATCAAAATAATCGATTGAATATTGCTCTTGGAGAATAGTTTCCCTTGAATGCTGAGATTTTTTCAATCGAATTGACTAGTTTTTTTCTTTCCAATTATTCAGTCTTACGCTAATTCTCATTCGACCAGAATTCTTTCCATCAAACTGGAAACTGTGGGAAAATTTTCTTCACATGCATGAATCTTTCCATGCCGTCCAAGTCATCCAAGTCCCAAAGTTTCCAATCATCCATACAGTTGTTGACCAAATATTGAATGCTCAAGATATCTCTTCACCATGTATCGATAGGCTCCAACAGGCGAATGAATTTTCTCACTTCATGACTTGGAAAGGAATGGAATTCTTATTCATCTGATTCACTACACACTCAGATAGAAACTGGGCCCAAATCAGTTCACCACACAGTGGCTTGTCTAGCTGAGTTGCGATCAATTGCTAACTCCATTATATGTACCAAATTCTTTGCTTCAATCCATCTTCATTTGATCCATTCAGTGAATCTAACACACAGACACACATCTTCCCCGAATGATGATAGTCTTTCTCTCCATCTTTCCAACTCATTTCGATTCCTCTCTCCCCATGATAGTAACATGACCGACTCATTATTCGTCAACTTATTCCATGGGTGATAAAAGCAACCCTTGCCCTGACCGCATCTATTGTTACAAGTTATCAATTGCTGGCCTGACTGTGGATCCAGTGTTGTCAAACTGATCTCAAATGACTTCCACCATGAAACTGATATTCATCAAGTAAGGAATATGAAAGGGAAAATACAATGTGAGAGAGTGAGAGTAAAAGAGGAAAAGGAACTTGGGATTTGTTTTCATGTAATGTATTGCTGGAACCAATTAATGAACAAATCAATCTCTCTGCTGGATGAACGCTTCTCTCTCTCTCTTCCTCTCTTCCTTTTCACGACTTGATCAGTGGAAGAGATTAACTTGGAAATCTTATTGCCAAAGTATTCTCCTTTAATCTTGACCCTAATCAAGGTCCACAACATTGAACCCAATCTACTGTACAGTATTTTGCTTTCACTTATCTCTTCCCTTAGGCATCCATGTTAATGTTTGTATTTATATGTTACTGGTAAAGTCAAATTCAGCATGGATAAACTTCGTTTTCTAAGTACAGTCATACACATCGTGATCATGCTAGAAGTCATTTCTCTCTCTCTCTCTCTCCTTCTCTCTTTCCCTTTTTCTCCGACATCTTTATTTGTCATCTCTCTCCTCTGTGCGATCAATGTGATCAGAGAGAAAGATGGAGAGAGAAGAAAGTTTTTTTCCTCTCCTTAAATCGAATAAATATATTGCATTTTTGTTGATTTCATACACTCAAGCGAATATCATCATACACAAATGATTGTGAACATTTAAGAATTTTTGATCAGTAAAAAAAGTAGTAAGAATTCTCATTTTGCAGTCTTTGAACGCTAGCTTTGCGAAGATAACTTGAAAGAAGAGAGAGAGAGAGAGAGATTCAAGTCAACATCTTCATCTTCTTCCTCTTCTTCCTCCTCTTATTCTCTATCTTCACTTTATATTCTTGAACGATTTTGCATGGTAAGTGAACTGTCGCAAGCATTTTATTCAAGATCCCAAGAATTGTGCCCTTTTTTCGTTTCAAATCTCGTTTCTTCTTCAACTAGAACTACTTTATGGGCACGCAAATCGATGAGACAAGAAATAACTTCAGCCTTTTAAACGGAAGGGTTGAACAGGATTTTGTTTCCTTCTCTTTTCTCCTCTTTCAAGTGATTTTGATGATGGTTATTCCGTGTTACGATGAAAAAAGTGTGAAACACAACTTGAAATACGGTCAATGTGAAACTATTCGAGAGTATACGTATTCATATACATGGGTTGCATGGTCACCACTACTACAGTAGAAGTAGTACTACTACTATTGGGAAGTCGATGGTCACTTTCAAATGTATTCATGATGGACCATTAGATCACCACAAGATGACATACTCATCTTCTTTTCTGGGTGAGAAGGGAAATAAGAATTCATTGAAGTATGGAATGGTGGATGATACATTCAAGCATTCCTTTGATACTGTACATACCACACTACCATAGTACATGCCTTTTCATGTGTATCCTGAATGGACACACCATGTATCAGTGTTCATTCAATACTATTCTTCATCATTTTCTCCTACTATTCCTACATCTTCTTTGCTTTTTCTATGTTTCCTCTAATGGACTGATATGAGTTCATCTCTCTTTCTCCGACATTCCTCTGATTCTTTTCAAGACTTTTTTTTGAAGCTCAACAGAGATTGAAGCGAAAAAAAGAAGACGAGAGAGAAAAAAACGATTCAACAAAAGCATTCTTAGCCTAGATGATGGGAAATTTTGGCTCAAAAAAAAGAATATCTCAAAGAATGTAGTGTGTGTATGTTAGATTCAGAGTTTCAAATCAGTTGCACTCAAACCCAGTGAAAGCAGTGAATTGTTATCACACTGGTTAATTAATTTGCTAATCACCATACATTGAATGCGGAATGCATCCACTCATTCAATTAATGAGTTTTCTTTGCCTATTTATCGGATCAAATTTTCCTCTTAAAATCTGGAAAATTGGTAAAATTTGCATATCTTGAATATCAATTAAGTAGAAGAATATTCTGAAATGTTTGGTAAGAAAGAGGAACGGAAGTCAAAATATAAAAGGCAAGAATGAATGAATGTTCCTCTGGGCTTGAAGGGTGTTGGTTTTATGTTGTCAGCTTTTTGACTCATGATGAGAGCATTGTAATCAACCCTTAATGAATAAGCTAATGGAAGAGAGATCATATTGAAAAGAGGAAAAGTAGAAGAGAGTGTTAGGAAAAGGAATCAAAAGATTGCTCACAAAAGTTAATTGAGAATAGAGGAATTCATGATCATTAAATATTAGATAAACTGTATACTTATAAGAGCAATTTTCAGATCGCAGGAAACAGTAAGAAGAAAAAAAAGTATAGTCAAAAAATCTATCCAATAGAATGACAAAAGCAGCAGTAACATTGATGAGATATTGAATATCAGCTATGATCAACAATGTTCAATCGTATGCAAATTTCAAGCACAAGAAATTTCCAAGTTTGATATACCCTAGACAGCAACAATCGAGTATAAGTGTTTGAGTCTATGTAAATCGACTCAAACGATTGAACAGAATTGTCAATAAATTCTTTCTGTCAGGATCGGTACTGTTTATGTTTGCACTACACTTGGATGGATAAAAGAAAGAAAGAAAGAAAGAGAGAGAGAGAGAGAGAGAGAGAGAGAGAGAGAGAGAGAGAGAGAGAGAGAGAGAGAGATCATAGATGATTCATTTATCACAAATTTGGAGAAAAGGAAGAAAAGATGAATGCCTTCCAGCAGTTTTATCATCATGATCATGATCATCATGATCTTAGTCAATGAATTCTGTTCACTTCACCATAGTAGTTGAGTTGTTTCTTCTCCATCTTATTCCTTCTTTCTTTTGGAGAAAGAATCGAAGAAGCGAGTGTACTTGGGATACAAATGATCATTCTAATGGTAGAATCATTTCTGTCCTACGATTTAAGAGAGATCCAGCTTATCATCTTCCTTCCACCAAAAAGAAGTAAGTGATAAAAGAGAAAAATATAAAGATCAAAATCATGGATGGGTGAGGAATGGGATGATGATTTCAAGAATTTAGAGAACTGTGTTTATACAAGTGTGTGTTCCAAACTTTGATTCAAACTTTGTTTGCAAGAAAAAGAGAGAAAATTGTTCAATGTTATTCTCTGTAGCATTGCCTCTTTTTAAGATAGTCTCTTTTACAGTTACTTCACTTCTCAGCACTACTGACCACTGAATCTAAATCGTCTAGTATCATCTAAATCACTGACTTATCTGACAAAATTGATAGTTGCCAGCCCCTGGAATACTAGGCTTTTAGTGGGGTATTCTATTTGCTTGTCGTTTTTCCCCTTTTTTTCTTCTCCTTCTGATTCTCAGCCACCATGTGGCAAGCTTTCAATATCACACTGACAGTTTTGGGCTTTCTCTGTGTGTATGCTATGAAAAAGTATATTCTGACAAGAGAAAGGAATCCTTCACCATTAGATGGCTATCTCAATCAAAGTGACCATTCATGGACTCATCGGAAATCCGATTGGAAGATCTTCAAAAGCAGTGTGGAAGGAAGCAATAGTAAAATGATGTATGCAAACTTGATATGAATGGTCCATCTATTCTTCATCTTCTATTCACACTGGGAATAAATTTATCAATATGGTCAATGACACGGACAATTGAAAGAAGCTAGGCAAATGATCGGGGACTGAAGAGGACAAAACCATGAAAAAAATGATAAAAAGATGAACAATGATACACTTTGTATCTAGATATCATTCCATATGTAAGATTTGAGCTGGAGCAAAATATACTTTTCATGGATGATTTTTGTGATCTCATTTTATTGTCCTGTATTGGTTTTATGAATGATACTTATCTCGTGCATTGCAAAAATGATAACTCTTAACTAAGTATCTTCACATTTTCACATCCCTGCAGTAAGAATGAGCATTTGTTTGAGGATATGAGGTTTGAAAAAGAGGAGAGAATAAAATGCAATCATTTGTTTCTGTGTGCCTTTTTATTGTTTCAATACCAACTCAAGAAATCATTTCGTGCATCAATATGCGATCAAATTTTTTTCTTTTAAATTGATCTTGGATTAACTGCAACAGCAATGGACATCTGACCATGAAAAACCATGCATAAGTTCAAATTGAGGTGATAAAAATGTTAAGGGAAGTATGTTCTGATGAGTATTTTGAAAAAAAGCCTCAAAAAATTGAATTTTCATGATTGTACACTACCATATACTGAGAAATTACGGGAAACTTATCCAAATTCGTGTTTGATAGGAAAAATTCTCAAATAATACTCCTATAAACCGTATTGTATTCTCCAAAGAATATGAGGAAATTTATCATTAATTAGCGAAGTGAATTCAATTCTCAAGCCAAAGTAGGGCTTCCTAACTATGATAAGCTGCAAAAATTTTACTCAAATGTTTCAAATAATTTTTGCAGACTTCAAATGATAACTTAGTCTTATTTTACATATCAGGATTCAACACGAGTTAATTGCTCTGTCAACATGTTATTCTGCTCAGAGGCTGGCAGTGAATATAATAGAGGATGCACATATGAAAGATAAAGGAAATGAATTTCTTCCATTTCATGGGACAACAATGAATGTCGGATGTAGGCCACAACTGAATGAAAAATCGATCCATTCGAATCATTCATTGATCATAGCACGCTTGGTTCACATCAAGATTGTGTGTCTCAGTGGCTTAAGATGTTAGAATCATCAAGAAGAGAGAAAGAGAGAGAGAGAGAGAGAGAGAGAGAGAGAGAGAGAAAAGCACAAGTTTGCATGTGAATCAGATCAATCGAAAAGACAGGAAGATCAAGCGAAAAGTTCTTTTCAGTCTTTTTGTACATCACTTAATCGATATTCTTTTCTTCTATTCTTTATCTCTCATGCTCTTGTGTTCTATTGAACTTCAGTAATGTTTTTAACAAGTAAGAATGACACTCAGAATAACTGTAAATTTCATTCATACAGTAGTGATGAAAAATATCCGTCTTCAGGATGAGAGGAAAGGAAGAGAGAGATAGAAGGAGTAAGAATGAGAGTGATGAGAGGATTGTTTATCGTGAATGATTTTCTATAGCACAACCATTGACTTGAGAAAATTTTTTCTTCCAAAAAGATGTAAGAAGAAGGAATAACCAAAGGAAAAGTGAAAAGAGGACATTCATCAAACGCAAGACATAAATCAAGATTCAACAAAATCTTTCTGAGTATATAAATTCCATCCGGATGGCATACTCAGGGAAGGGATCAAAATTCAAGAGCACCATGGTGTGTTATCAACTCGAAAAAAGTTTGTATCAGAACCAAATTTTCAAGTTTCAAATTCAACGAAAGATATTTGAATCAGAAGTTTAATGGAACGTTTGAAACAGCAATTCAGAGGATTCTCTCCTAGTACAGCTACAATGCTACCAACACATCATCATGATACATTGGAAATAGTTTTTGTAGTCAAAGAAAATTTCAAAGTTTACTATCAACAGTTCCGAACAACTAATAGGTTTCGAGTGATGCAGTGAAAAATGGACAAAAGTAGCTGCTTGATATTTTTTTCAATCAAAAATTTTTTTACGCCACAGATCGATGTGAAAGTGAATTACACCCACAGTCAAAAATTGTGTGTCTTGGGTCCAAGAGGTGGGGAAAGCTGTATACATTCCCACTTGGTCAATAAGTTGCAATTGACAGAGGATCCACAGAAAATATGTCACTATTCAATGGATCAATAGCTCCAGCCATTAATCACTATTCCAGTTCAAATAGACAGACATACACACTCACTACTATAAACACACTTGCGAAATAACGATTAGAGAGGAAGAGAAAGAGAAAGAGAAAGTGATGTGGTGAGTGCTACTCACCTCTCTTTCTCCTCCCTTTCCATTCACATGACCACTTGATCCACCGAGTATTAGTAGGAGATTATCTTCAAGATTCATGAACATATGTGAAAAATAAGCCATGCAAAATTTACATGATACATTAGCATTCAAATAAATCAATATGATATATGTTCACTAACCACTTGCTTTCCAAATGTTCTCTGTCTCTCTCTCTCTCTCTCTCTCTCTCTCTCTCTCTCTTAGTTCAATGTAATCGAGCAGAATGAAAAGACAAAGAATTACAGAAGCATTTTGAGATAATAGCTTCCAAGAATTATTTTCGTTACAAAGGAAATGTTATATCATATTTCATGAGCTTTTTTTAACACTTGTGATTGCTTTTTATCAGTATCATCTTCTGTTGTTTTGTCTTCATTCATTTTGTTTTTACTCTCTCTCTCTCTCACGCTCTCTATTTCTATTCCTTTCCTTCTATCGATAATGAAGGATTTTCTGACGGACCAGAGAATGTAACTTTTTCTCTCTTTTTTCCTATTTTTCCTGAAGAAATACTATTACTTTACTCGCCATGTGCATTCAATGAGCCCTTATTGCCTAAAAGAAAAAAACTTGTGATTGCTACAGAAAAACAAGTCACCAGTGGCTATTTGATGGATAAAATCTGATCTGATTAAGGTGTGTAAGAAGCTACATGCATACATATACGGCTAGTGAGAAAATGGAGAGAAAGAAAAAGAGAGCAAAAAGATACCCAGAATCAGATTAATTTATATAGCCCAAATCAATGGTGATAAGGGAAGGAGAGTGAAAATGTACCGTTACGTTGGCCGCTTCTAACAAGCACATGTGTATGTAGCTTACTGATTACGATTATAAGGGGCTACATGAAAAAGGAAAGCGAATGACCAGCAAGATGGGAAGTGAATCAAGAATTGGACATCAAGTATCATTGAAAACTCATCAGTAAACATAAATAAACACCGGAAGAAGGCAAAAAGGAGAAACAAAGAAAAAAGAAAGCTCAAACATAATCAGACAGACTGCAAAGCTCACGCAAATCTGTGGAAAGAGGAATAGAAAGAAGGGAAAACTGTTGGATGTATATTCTCTGTGTAGGATGTCGAAAGAATAAAACAGCCGATTCATGTGACTGATAAATGAATATCTAAATCCTATACCGATCTGTGCCACTATCATGCAATTACATTGATAGAGTAAATTAGATTAAGTAATCGTATTCGGATCCAATGTTAGCTGGAGAGAGAGAGAGAGGGAGAGAGGAAAGAGATGTAGCAAAGTAAACCTAAATCTATGTGTCCACTGTTCACTGGTGACCAAATACTTTGCCATATATTCATCTCGTTTGCCTACTTCAATCATCAACATCACACTTTGACCCATCTATCCATTCAGCTTCTCCTCTTCACCATCATTCCATTTTATCCATCCATTTCTAGGAATCAGCGAATGTATCATCATCATACAAGTGATAAGCTTAGACCGATATCATTTGGATGAATACTGGTGGCTTTCAGTATCATGGGGAGCCTTGATTATTGAATTGTCAGCATCCAGACTGAGTATCGCAAAAATTTGTGCATTTACTGTTCGACAGTTGAACATCCCCACACACATGCATCTTAATCATTGACGGATTATCCAAGAAAGCCATGAATATCCGGTAAACAGTTTCAAACTGTGCATGCATGTGTATGTGGATTGATTCCACGAAATGAAAGATCATGAACATACATGTACACACACCACATATCAGAAATCTGAATGCAAGAGAACATCTCAATTTTGAATTGAATATCGATGTTTGTGTGTTTTTTTTCTACATGTTCTAGAATTTTTGATAGATAAACTAACCCAAAGTGCACATACAGAGAATGTTAGATGTTTTTTCACTGTGATTTGTAACAATTACTTGCACTGTTTTTCATCTGACATTTTCTCGTTTTTCATCTTCTCTCTCTCTCTCTCTCTCTCTCTCTCTCTCTCTCTCTCTCTCTCTCTCTCCAACAAGATCTCAAACTCATCTTAAAAGACAATCCCTGAACGTGAGTTTCAAGTGTTTTTTACTCCATAAGTATGCATTGCAAATCAGATCAAAGCTTATGGCACTGAGAAGAACACACATACAAAGTTTGTCTAAAGTAGCACAAAAAATGCCTTGAAATTTTTTTTGGCGCGCTTTTTTCTTCCAAGGTGTATGTGTAATATAAAATCGATCAAACCACAATCTCAACATCCAACTCAGTCTAGCTTGTTTAGCTTATGTTTTGATCCGATTATCTTTTTTTTTCTCTCTTGCCAAAGTTGCCCTATTTTATCTACGATTTTCTTTTTTTGGTGTGTATATTTTAAGTCAGCTCATCGCCCGTTCTATTGACAAAATCCACTGGAAGATGTGATTTTCCTGTACTGTGAATAAGCATCAAAAATCAAGTCTTTACTTGGAAGAATTCGATCCTACTGTTCTCAATGGTATCGAGAGAATTTTATCCCTCAAGATGAGAGGGAAAAATAATTTTTAAAAAGTTACCTCTTTGAGCGGAATAAAAAAGCTAGAATCACAATTACTCTGATTTTGGGAAAAACTCGAAGTCATTTGCGGTCAGATGCCACACGATTCTCATTATATTGTGAACCTTTTTTTCAATTGATTGCTTTCCTGGGAGATGTTTTCAAAGAATTATTATGAAAGAAAATAGAGGGAAATTTATCAACCAATATAAAGAATTTTTCTCTCTCTTTCTCTCTTCCCCTCTCTCTCCATCCATGAAAGCTTGAATGACCAACAATGGAGGAGAATGATCTGTATGAATTTATCTTTATATTTATTTGACATTTGTATGGTCTAATAAACTGTCTCATAGATATATATATATATAAGATGAATAAAATGGGAAAAATGAAAGACGAACGTTTAAGGATTGCTGAAAGTGAAAGGAAAATAATTGTGGAATGAGGATGGAAGATCACTGATTCAGTCAGCATTTTTGAAGGCAAAGAGATGAGAAATGGAAAAGAAAAAGGAAAAGAAAAAGAATAAATAAGTGAGGAAGAGAAGATGAGAGAAGAAGAGGAAGAGGAGAGAGAGCAAGAAGAGAAATCTTAAAGAATGTATTTTCAGACACAAACTCATGGCACATGGTGGATGAGAGGAGAGAGAGAAAGAGAAAGAGATCCAAAGATGATGGTAAATTTTCAAGCTTTATTTTGGTTTCGATTGAGTATTTTGGGTTCTGTTGAAAATTTTTCGAGAACATGAGCATGATCACGTACAGTGATTTCTTCTGAATCTTTTCTTTCACTTTTTGCACTTTGCGATCGTGTAACATTGGACTGACTGTGCTCATTTCGGGCTTAGTTACACACAGTCCATAGGAATGCTGAGTGGCAATGAGAGGTGAGGCAGAGAATGAACGATATACATGGGATAGATCATGTACATCAATGGAAATGGATTCACTGATCTCATTCCTACAGAATACCGAAAAACGGTAGACCATCAAATGGATCACTTGGTTTTATACTATTCCCTAAGATCAGACTTGTATTAAGCTTTTCTTGGGCCCCCGAAGTAGGTAGAATACAATCTTGAGGGTTGTTGAAAATTTTCGAAAGACAGTGAAAGGATTGTGAAATCAGAGAATCGTTGGGAATGAATTCGAATTGAAAAAACTAAAAAAAAGTTGTTCAGCATGGGAAAACAGTTCTCTTTAAAGATTTGTTCTCTCTCTCTTTTTTTCTTTCTTTCTTTCTTTCTATTTTTGACTAGGCACAAGACAAACGAGGAATAGAAAGACCAAGAAAAAACATTCAAAACTTTGACTGAGAAGAAAAAACGTGGTTTCATGTGAAGATGGGATTAAGAAGCTTTTTTGTTTCTTGGTACATCTCTCGATCTCCACGTACAAGCTTGAAATTGGATATCGATTCTGAAAGCTGGCACCAACACAAGCTATTACTTATAAGCTTGTGTTCTAACAACCTGACTTTGCGATGGTCATTGATTTCTCTCATCCAGCTTCTTATTCTTTCTTGTCTTCTTCATCTTCTCTCTCTCTCTCTTCTTCACCAGCCATTATGGTCTGTGTTTACTGTTAAGTAGGGAAAAGCAATGATAGTGGAAAAAGATATAGTGAAAATGTTGAGCGTGAGATGGGAAAAGTCTGTGTATTTCAGTAACATACACTCGAAATTGTGCTCACATAGTTGATTGGACACACATAAGGAGTACAGGGAAAGTTAGCTCTAACGATCCTTTTTACTTGGCTGACATTCGCTGAGCTTTCACTTTTGTGTGATTGAATTTAGTGACCGAAACACCGGTAAAATTGGTAATACTTCTAACACTAGAGTGTATGTGTGTGTCTGTGTGAGCATATGGCTGATAATGGATCTAGACACGAGTAAATATCATGTCTCATCCCAAAATATCCATGCTTATTGATAACACTATCAACGAAACACCTTATATATAGATGTAAGTTGAGTTACGTTATCAAATGTATGTGTGTCTGGATGATCTTGAAGAGAATAGAAGAAAGCAAGAGAAAAATAATGATACTAATAATGATGATGGTGGTCTGATAACATTTGGAAGTTATCAGCATAGAGATCACATTTTGGCCATATACATGTACAAAGTTTCACATAGAACAAAAAGTGTCACAAATAGAAGGATAGAAAATGTTCTTTAGCACTAAGGCTTCCCTTAATCATCTCATTTGATAAACAATGCTACTACTTCTTTTTTTCGAGGCAAAAATCTAACAAAAACTCAAGAGATCGATTTGTATCGAATAGAGATAAAAGACTTGAGCATTCATGAATCAAGTTTCGTTGAGAATAAACTGCGTGATACTTGTACTCAATCAATGTGACTATTGTTTGTGTTCAAAAGAGAAAAAGAGAAAGAAAATAATCGTATTCAATTGAGTGATGATGAAGAGAGGAGAAGAGAAAAAAAATCATGATAAAATACTCACTTGGAACACCCGAAACTAGTCGAAGTGGCCTGAGAACACGAAATGCACGAAGAGCTTTCACATTGACGGTCGGTGAGATGAAGGACAATATTAAATTCATTAGACCTATCACAACGATTCCGAAATCCAGAGCATTCCAGCCACTTCGTAGATAGGCTTCCGGATGGAATATGAATCCGAAAGCGATTATTTTCAAAATACACTCGATAGTGAAGAGGGCGAGAAAAAAATATTCAATCTTTTCCAAAAATTGATTCGTCTTATTTGTATCATGTGCCGGAAATGGTGTCTGGGCACCAAGTGCAACACAATTGAGGCAAATGGTAATCAATATAAGCCACTCAAATGGTTTCCATTCAACTACTTTTATACAAAATTTTCGAATACAATTGTCCAATGTGAACAGATGCAATGATCGAGGCGCTTTTTCCGGTATTTTGGGTCCTTTTCGGACGGTCTTTCGAACCGGTGCAACCGGTGCTACTGGAGGAATCATTCCGGGCACTTGGGACACTGGCTGAGTGGGTGGTGGTGGTGATTGTGGTGGTGGTGGCTGTTGGAAAGTAATTAGAGGACTTGGACTGGTCGGAATCTGTATCAAGGGTACTGCGGTGATTGTGGATGATCTTGGGGGTGGTGGCGGTGGTGGACCGGGTGTCGATGGAGGAGCCAAAGTTGTGGTCAGTATGGGTGGATTGAGACCGGAACGAGATATCGGCTGTCCAACCATTGATGGACCTGCCATTGAGCCACCCATTGGTGCCACTTGATTAGTGGTGATATTAGACGAATTGTAGTTCATTTGGCTGATTATGGCTTGATTGAGTTGTAAGGCTCAAATTAATGCCGAAGCTTAGGAGGGTGGTTGATAATGGTGGTGGTTGTGGTGTTTGATGAAGTTGATCACGTCGATTTGCGTGTTGAACTATTCACTTGGTGGGTGATGTTCAACACAATATTCATTATCATTCCATAATCCTCATGATGATGGCAAGATGATGTATATATACACCGAGAATAGGAAAAAAAATGTGATTATGATACTTTTTGAGGTTACTGGATTATCTTTGGGAAAAAATTATCTTTCAAAATTGAACACAGTACAGTGTGTGGTGAATGGACACAGAGACACAAATACACATATGTAAACACACAGGAAATTGGACTTTCAATTACGATATGAAGTTTAAATTTTTTTTCTCAAGACGAAATAGAATGAGATAATTTTTCACCTTCCAAGTGACAATGTGAACGATAAAAATACTCTCTTTGCACCGAAATATCTATATATATATACGTATGCGTATCTGTGTGTGTGAGAGAATATGTGTTATAAATTAGTTAAATCACTATAAATTGATTGCACAACAATCGTTTCCGGGAGGAAGAAAAATTGTTGTATTTAGCAAAAGATACAAGTTGAAAGTAAATGGAAAGAGAAGAGAAAAGATTTCTCAAGACTGGCTCTTAGCCTGTGTGTAAGTCTTCCATGTAGACACACTCACACACACACACAGATCTTCCTGTCGTTGGGCTGAATTTCAGTATGAATGAGTAGATAAATAGAGAGATACCTTAATTCGTGAGGAGACGATTTTTGTTGTTAAGTTCTAAAATAGGAAACAGAAGGGATCCAGAGGCAGGTCTTCGACATCACTTTTGCCTCTTGGTTTTACAACAGCCCATCATCATCTTTCCCATCTTTCTCACTTTTCTCTGGGAGAGAGAGAGATAGATAGAGAGAGCAGCTCTCTCATCTCAACTTTCTCTCTTTTTTTCATGATAGAATAAACAGTACAGAATTCTGAGAATTTATATTTTCCGGGGATTCTTCGCCATCTGTTGGAAGTTACAGATGCAGTTTCAAAGTTAGTCATGATGAGTATATGAAAAGTTTCCAAACTTTTGAGATGATAACTCTGTGAGTCGATGCGAAATCGTTTCTTTGAGATTCATATGAGAAACTGAAATTTTTTTGAGAGAAAGAATTCAATTCGTGGAGAGATTATTCACTTTGAAAATACCATTTAATTTTCTGTTTTTTCAAAGCCACTGAAACAATTTTTCCACACGCTGATTGACTAGCAGCCTAGCATAATAATGCTAGGATTGTATTGTAGTGACTGTTATTCGAATTTTTTTGGCTTATAAATTAAATATCATCATAAGTATAACAAAGTGGAGGTCTATCAGTGTGTAGGATTGAGCCTGAAGTCATATTGAAGTAAGGAATCGGGGTATCGTTTGTATATGCAACTCTTTCGCTGACTTGATCGGAATCATCGAAGAATTCTTGCAATCCATTCACTTTGTTTGCAGCTTCGGGATGCAATCGAGCCCATTTTACATGCAAACGATCCATATTCGAGTGGTGAAGATAGAAGAAAGGGCTAGAATAGAGAGAATAGCGAAGTTATATTATTAAATTGATCAAAAGTAATATTCCTCATTTCAGAATTTCCATGATAAGGAAAAACTCACTCGTTCGACGATGTTGGACTTGACATGTCGCCATTCCTACCTCCAAGACCATCATGGACTTGGAAATGTAAACTGTCTTCGACCCAGAATCTAAATTCATCGAAAGATGGAGAATTTTTCACATACTGCTCAATGACCCAGGCAGGAGCAAATGGTTTTATTGCTCCATCAGGACCATTGAATTGGCGGCGAACACAGCCGGTGCAATCTGCACGCTTATTTTTACAAGATGGATTTGCTATCTGGACATCTTTCAGAAAACCTTCCTTGACACACCAATCATTGTTGGGATCTCCATTGCCACCAAAAATTTCCGGTGAAATAATGAAGCTCTTGTGAGGGTACTCTGAATCATCTGTTTCATCCTGATCAAAAGAAAATAGGAAATAAGTACAAATTAGTTGACTCAATATCTTTCATTCAAGCATGCGGAAAAAAAGGAGACTATGTGTCCTAATTTTCTAGTATGATCATTGGAAACGCACAATCAAACCACTGTAACTGAGAGTCTGATTTTTTTCTCTGGTTAGATTTGTATTTGTTAGAAGATTATTTTCCTATTTTATTAACCTACCCAGTAAGGAATAGTGATATTAGGGTTAATTTTTCTAAGACGCTCTTCGAAATCAAACGCAAATATTCGATGGTACAACATGAACATAGGCTGATGGTGAGTAGCCAGAAAATCCGCTAAATGAATCTCGGTCATTTTATCCAGTATACGTTGTTCATAGGCTTTTTTTAAAGTTTCCACATATTCATTCAATTCCACTTGAGAAAGTGATTTGATGTTTCGACGAACTCTCAGACTGGCACATTTCGGTGAATCTAGAGTATCCTCGGCTTCAGTTTGCATCACAATGGCGAGCATTATCACCGATAACACAAACTGAACGATCGTTGGACTTGACATGATCACTGGTCAATTCTTATAATATCTGTGATGAAAGAAGATTGAGCACAATTGAGAATTATATTCAGTAGACCACACAATATTCCTTTTGGGGATTCCCTGAGAGCTTCTCTCTTCGAATTAACAAAAAGGAAATTCCTCAAACACCTCGATCCATCAGAGTGGATGATGCTGATAACTATTCTCTCTATGCAAATGAAAAATGAAGTAACCGATTGAAACGAGGGTGAATATGGTGATGGGAATCATGTAAATCATTACCAATGTTTTATACAGTGGATTGAAACAGTTGTTTCGGAAAAAGTCAGGGCGATTTTTGCTCATTTCACTTGATTCCATTGAAATAAAACACTTGAGCCCAAGTCATGGAAGGATGAAGAGATGGGTAAAGAGAGAGCATATTTTTTTACAATTTAATATCATCTGTATTGTTTGTATGTCAGGGATGAAGAGAGAGAAAGAGAGAAATAGAGACATGAAAGTATGAATTTTCAATATTTCTTACTCATTTTATCACGTTGAGTTTTATTCCATTTGTAGTCTTTGACCCCAAAGTTTTACATTGAAATTTATGATTGTGATCCTGGTTCAATCGTTAATAATCGTTAATTAAAGGATTACCTTTAAAGGAAATTTGAGAAATAGAAAGAGAGAAAGAGAGAGAAAAAAGGACCGATTCTGATGGTGTATGTGTATTTATATATAGCTTATATGCCTGAATAATTACCCAGGATCATTTAATTGTGAATGCATATTACAATCTTATTTTAATCTTCTAGAGAGGGGGAGAGAGATGGCCTCATTTTGGTCATCGGGCGACTTTACAACATATACAAGCATTTGAACGATTAGAAAAGAGCGCAGTTCCGAAAAAGGGTTATTACAAGGGAAAATTGAAGTTTAGAAGAAAAGAATTTTTTTTATACATACATTATGTATAATATTTATAGTTCTCGAAGAGGAGATAGAAAGAGAAAGAGAAGAAGAGGACGAAGAAGAAGAAGAAGAAGAAGAAGAGGGAATAGAAGACAGAAGAATGGGCGGCAAAGGTCAAAATGATCAAAATACAAGGCAAATTTTCAGATAGCAAAAGAATAGCTATCGCATGGGAAAAGTGGAAAGGAAAATACAAGAAATGACAGTGAGAAGAGATAGAAAGATAAAGAAAGGGATACCCTATCCAAGTTACTATTTACCTAATTTATATATATGTATATTTATATATATGCAAAATCAAAGTAAGAACCAAATGTGGCTAAGGAGTTAAGTTAGTTCGAATATTAAATATTTCTCATAACTATCGAATAGTATTGAATAAGATCCGTAGCGAGTAGCCCAAATCAAGAGCAAAGAAAGATACATGGGAAGAGCTCAGATCAGGAATTCCTTGAATTAATAGGAATTACTGTGGACCAGCAAAGAAAGGCAATCAATGGACAGGGAAAGGTGAAGTCATAATGTAGGAATTCCCTAGGATTGAGTAATGAAGCAGGGAGAAATCAAGTGAGAAAGACTCAAGTCTTGGTGGATACTAGACACAAAGAGAAAGAGAGATAGAGATAGAAAGTGAGAGAGAAAGGACAGAGCGGTTAAACTCATTTTCGAATGGCTCCTGAAGGTGCTCCAATAGGCCCAAGATCGGTATTTTTGGGCATATATTTTTCAAGTTTGGCAAGTATATGCTTTCCATACGTGTATTTACGCAATGCTGGAAGGTGAGGACGGATCCTTGCAAGAAGAGATTTCCTTTGAGGCTGTTCCGCTACTTCAATCATTTTCTGAACAACATAGTTGGCGAATTGATCTTTCATCATCGTGTATAAGGCACTGGAAAAATTAAATACAGATAAAGCATGTAATAAAGAATTGAAAAAAGAGCGGATGAGTTACCATGCCAACGATCAAGAGAGATTGTCACTAGATATGAGAAAATTTTTTGGAGACAGCCGATCTTACCTGTCATGATACGAACAAACCTCATCGATAAGCAGAGCTCTTTCATGCCTATTGGCATGTGTAACGCATTTTTCGACCACATTACTGTTGAAAACAAAAAGATTTAAGGAAAAGAATTTCCAGGCAACAAGTGAGGATAAAAGGAATTCTGAGGATTAATTAGACGGTCAAAAGAGTCTAAATGAGGAGGTCTCAAATTACTAGATATTAAAGAATGGGTATAAACAGACCAAAACAAAATTAATTGCATGCATAAGCGTCATAACGAAGGGAGTGACATGGGAAAAAGAGTAGGTGGAATTGGAATTTCCTCAAATCATGTAATAAACAAAACATCTCAGTAGACAATAATACCTAGCAAATTTATGCATCGAAAGATTGAGCACTTTTCCTCGAACCATGGCAATGATTCTACTTTTATCCTCCGGTCGACCATGTCCTAATACATGCTGTACTACATAGTTTCCATATTGGTCTTGAACAAGTTGCTCTGTGTGCTGATGCAACTCTTCAAGGATCGGCGCTGTTTGCTCGGGCGTACAATGCTCTAAGATTCTCTGAATAACCCGACATCCATAAGCATGAGTAGAGAGAGCGTGAACCTGTGAAAGAAAGTAAGAGAGATTAAGAAGAGAGAAAGAAAATAGAGACAAAGAATGAGTGAAAATAAATCGTGAAGGGCATCATGATTCATTGTGAAAATCAATCAGATTAGAAGGAGGAAGTATGAGAAGGTGAAGATTGCTTACCTGTCCCTGAAAGGCAGAAATGATGAACTGGAGTGCGTGCGGCTCTACACATTCTATACACTTTTGGATAACATGATTTCCATTTTGATCCTTGACGCATTTCAGTATGTGTCCATCCAATTCTTTCACAATTTCTTTCTGTTGATGTGGTGATATAGACTCCAGCGCTTTTTGAATAACACGACAGCCATACATTTGTAGGGCTAATGATAACACATGGCCTTTAACTTGGGCAGCAAGTGCCTGCTTTTGTTCAGGCGTACCGAATTCTAAGAACTTTTGAATAACGTAATTACCGAAAACATCAGTCATCAAACTGTAGGCATGACCAATGATCTCATTGAATACAAGTTGCTTGTCAGCAGGTGTTGATCTTTCTAATTTTTGTTGAATAAATCTTGATCCATGTTGATCTTGAGAGAATTCCACTATGTGATCAGTTAGATCACGAAGTTGTAGATTTGGATAGCGATTGTTTCGGAAATCTTCCAAAAGTCGACTACGTCCAGCTGATTTTTCAACAGAGGAGCTATAATAATGAAGAGAGGGAGAGAGATATATACATGTGATAATAAATAACAAGAGTAAACAAAGGGATGAAGGGAAACAATAAAATGAATCTTACTTTCTTGGCAAAGCTCTGTTGACATATCCACCCGAATTGTTCGGAGGCAATACGCCGCCATTCATGGATCCGTTTCTCACCGTATACTTCGCCTCAGCTCCAGGAGCAGCAGACATCATCCGATTAGTGCCCATCACATTAATGTTCATGCTAGTATTGTTCCCATTCATGGTCGACAGTGGGGGAGTCAAATTTTGATTAGGCGGCAGCAGACCAATGGGTCCTGGTCCAGTTGGAACAGCAAATGGGCTGTTCAGATGAGGATAGAATTGTCCATTTTTACCAGTCAAATGTTGTGGAAATTGATTACCACTAAGGTGTTGAGGAAATTGATTACCATCGAAGCTCGAGAAAACGCCACCTCTGAATGCGTTACCAGGACCTCGTTGACCATCATACGATCCATGTCTAGGTGGACTGCTACTTAGGCCAAGTCCATTCATGCTGGAGTTATTGCCATTCATGGTAGGTAGAGGGGGAGTCAAATTCTGATTAGGAGGTAAGAGACCGATGGGCCCTGGTCCCGGTGGAACGGCGAATGGATTATTCAAATGAGCATAAAATTGTCCACTTTTACCAGTAAGATGTTGGGGAAATTGATTACCACTGAGCTGTTGAGGAAATTGATTTCCAGTCAGATGTTGGGGGAATTGGTTGCCAGTGAGATGTTGTGGAAATTGATTGCCGCTAAGATGTTGTGGAAATTGATTTCCATCAAAACTGGAAAACATGCCACCTCTGAAAGCATTTCCCGGGCCTCTTTGTCCATCATATGAACCCCTTCGCGGTGGACTACTGCCCAGACCCAGTCCGTTCATAGCAGAAGCCAATGAATTGCTATCATAGCCACTTTGTGCAACATTGTGAGCGATATTATATTCCCGCGGATGACTAGTGTTCGAAATATTGGATGATGTCACCGCTGAATCAGGACTTTCTCCAGGACCATTCATACGAGGTGCATGCAATGCAGCATCAATAGAACCGAAAAGTGCACTATTACCATAACCACCTTGTACAAAATTGTGTGCGAATCCAATCACATTAGCCAAATTAGGGGATGCGACCGATGAATCTGGATAGCCATTCATACCCGTTCCATCTATGGGTCCACCAAGTGAATTATCACATCCACCTTGTGCCACATTGTGGGCAATATTGTATTCTCTCGAATGACTAGCAATAGCGTTCGAAATATTGGGCGATGTGATAGAGGTGGGATCCAATGGATTGCCACCAATATCATCAATAGTGGATGCATCAATGGGAAGTGAATTACTATCATAGCCACCTTGTGCAACATCATGGGCAATATGATGATACTCCAAGGAATGATGATGATTACCGTTACTTATATTGGATGTCATTATAGAGCTTGGACTACCACTTCTTACACCACTATTGGTGCTGTCCGATGTATACAATGGATTATTATTAACAACATTATTGGTACCAGATGAGAATCGAATATGATTACCAATAGCGGTAGTGGCCTCCCCTTGACCTGGAATTAGTCGTAAATTACCATTTGGACCCTGATTATGATCCGTATTTATCATCATTTGAGGCATCATACGAACAGAATTCATTGTTGCCGGTCAATATATTATAATATTATAATTATACACATCCACCACACACCTACTATAATCAATCCCACCAGCACACCAGGAGTACCATACACATACACACACTCACTATATATACTATATACTATACTATATATATATGTATATATATATTATAAATTTACACTTGAACACAATCACAATTATGTTGGGAAAACAATAAAGAAAACAAAAATTGTGTGGATTTTATCAATTATCAATACACCAAAAAAAAATTTTCTTCTCTCTATTAAATTTTTTACTCTCTCTCTTTTCTCTCTCTCTCGGTCTCTCTTGGTCTTGGCTATACAAACACACAGCAAAACAGCACAGCCAAAGCCGAATCAAGCGAAAACCTGGAAAACAGCATAAACTTGGGTGCGGTACATACACCACCTAGATGGAGCCACTATAATACACACCTTTTTGGGATATATGAGCATGCGTAAACCGGTAAACGATCTGTATGTGTGTATCGATACTATTGAATATTGTACGATAGTATCGATGATTACGCAATAGGGGGGGTGGATGTTTTGTCTCTACTGTGCCCTGTTCGTTGGAACGTCTTCTCTGGGACGTTGGAACGTTTGATGAAAAAAATTCATATAAATTCAGGTTGGTTTGGGGTGATGAAAATTTGTGATAATTACTTTACGGATAAGGATTTGAGAAATGAAGATATGATGGAAATTTTGAGTTTTGTATTTGATCTATGATTTCTTGTTGAAAGTTTTTTATTCACATAGATAACAAGTAGAAGAGGATGTGTATGTGTGTGTGTGAAGTAGAGAGAAAGTAGGGAGAAATTTTTTACATTTTCTTTTTAATTTAAAAAAAATGAATAAATAGTTTTTTTTCATGCTACTTGTTTGCCTTTTAATTCTTGATATATTTCAGCCCCTCTAGGCGAACATGATTAAAAATTTTTATACACACACAATTTTCGCTGTATGCTTGCTTTGGTATATTCATGTGTGTATGTCTGTACTTGTTGACAGTATTCTTGAGAAGGAGGCGCGAAATGTATAGCCATCATCATGATGATGCTCAAGAGCAAGAGGATGATGGCTGTAGTGGTGATGATGATCGTCCATTCCTTGATTTCCTTGTGAATTTCTTCTTGGCATTATAAATCTTTGATTCACTTTATCGCACTTGAAATGTCCTCACACTCGGCGAAAGAAAAGAAGAGAGAGAGAGAGAGAGAGAGAAAAAGAGAGATAGATAGATAGATAGAGAGAGAGAGAGAAAGATAGTATCACGAGTATTCTCAATGAAATTCCTTGTTCTTATTGAGATTGATTGAGAAAACCAGGAAGGCAGTTACATTTTTATCCTTGCGCATTTCCACCCCGAAAGCATCTTCTTATTCGGGGCGATGACAAGTGTAAGGAATTAGCCACAACCAGATGACATACATCAATTTATATTCTCGACAAAATTAATGTGTGTCCAAATTGGGTGGTAAGTTGGTATCATTTTATGATACCCTCTTCAATGCTGATGGATTTCATGTCCTTTTCAGCAGACTCAGATAACTTCTTTAACATATCACTGGCAGTTATTCGCCTCGATGGATTCAAATTCCAGCAAGCCAACATCAGATCGTATACCCAATCAGGACATGAGTCAGGTTTGTCCAAAACTTTTCCTTCCACAATTGTACGGATCACCTCTTGATCAGATAGCTCGTAGAATGGCTGTTTACCATGAGTAAAAAGTTCCCAAAGTAAGACACCATAGCTCCATATATCTGAGTGTACAGTAAATTTTCTGTACAAAATGCTTTCGGGTGACATCCATCGGATAGGAAGCATTGCTTGACGGCCAATCTATTAGAAAAGAAGAAGAATTTGAATAGTTTTCCATTTTATCAAATTCATTCCGGAAGAAGAATGAAAAAAACGAAATAATGTATCATTAATACACAAGTACCTTGTAGTAATCAGTTGAGTAAAGATCTCTCGACAAGCCAAAATCACCAATTTTGACTAACAAATTATCAGCCACAAGACAATTACGAGTGGCTAGATCACGATGAACAAAATGCTGTGAGGCTAAATATTCTAGACCAGCGGCTATTTGTACAGCTATTTTTATCAGATCATTAGTGTATAATTTATCTGAATCGGGCTTGCTCACTTCTCCGATCTCAATTAAACTTAATATTGGATTGCGAGCTCGAAGATAATTATTGAGATCTCCATATTTCATATACTCGGTGATCATCATCAAAGTATCACCATCTACTGATACACCAAAGAAGTGTACAATATTATGATGTCGCAAATTGTTGAGCATTTCCGCTTCCCTTTCAAAATCTTGTTGCAATTGAAGCTCAGTAGAATCTTTCAATGTTTTAATTGCAACCAAAGTAGAATCCTCATCAGCTATAAGATTGTCAACTTTACCCAAAAATACTCGACCAAAAGCTCCTTCTCCAAGTTCTTTGATGAAAGTGATCCTTTCTTTTTCGATGAGATTTAGACCTGGGCGAATGAAAAAATTCCATTAATCTTGAGGTTCTTGAGGTGTAAATTATTTTGCCAAAATTCTCACCTGATTCAGATACTAGATGACCTATAGGTGAATATTTCGGATTTTTGATCATCTTTGATGAATTGAGAGGTATTTTTTCACGCACTGCGATCACATTGCCAATTTTTTTCCGATGTCGATAGTAGCAAAAACTAATGAATGAAAAAATGTAGCTAGTTGATTGGAATGTTTGAAAATTTTTTCTCGACCGCATTGATAGTTGTTGATATGATAAAAGTAAAGTAAATTCGAAAACGAAGTACAATCAACAGCTCTTCTCACTATTATAACTATCTGAATTCTTATTTGCTCATAAGGTAAATCCAAATTTTCATATTCTTTTTTCGCATATATTCTTTTGTCAAACCAAACATCGTTCTTTCGTAAAATCCATCTGCCCAAAAACTTACCTGGAATTTTGTTTATAAATGAAACAAGCGAGCAAAATGGATGAGAGAAGAAGAATTGCTCCAAGCAAGCCAATCGATAGAACAATCTGTTTAAAAATATGAGCTGTATGAGATTCTAATGGAAAGATAATCATGTTCAAGTCAATGAAAAACAAAATTTAAGTTCTCAGTAGTGGTCTACTCTTTTCTCATCGATTCTTTCAAGTACTGCAGGTGAGCAAAGAATCCACACAAGTCGTATGAGAAAAATTGAATTCCACCTATAGCTAGAACTTTCACGAGTGAAAACTAAGAAATTCAGAGGAATCAAAGAATTTTGTGTGTATACTTAAGAGGCTCTATGGGAACTCTAAATATTCCTCTTTCCACTTGAAATCAACAGTTTCCTAGGACCATGTCAAAAAGACCCTAAGCCATTTTGCCAATTCTATTGATCCATTTTTTCTTCATATTTGTCCATACACGAGTTATATCAATTATTTTCTCTGTTTTTCCAGAAGTTTGGAGAGAGAGAACGGAGGGCATACATTGAACAAATTTTGAAGAACCCAACTGTGAATAAGAAAAGATATTCCCTCTAACAGCCTACCTTATTGGCTTACGAAAGCAATTATGGGCATTCAATTGTGAGAAAATTTTCAAAATACAGTAGAGAATGAATTGAAAAGAAAAGAGATATTTCTGAAGAAAGAGTAAAAATAATGACCTAATAATTGTAGCTATCAGTATAAATAGGGTCGAGATGAATTTTTCTGGGCTATATACTGCACCGAAAACAGATAAAAAATCGATTTGTGACTCTAATTGAGCCAATTGTCTTTCGTTCACTTTGATTCCATGAAATTTCGATCTACAAGGCATATCCATGAGATACTGGTCTACTTACTCTCCTAGAAGACCATGAAAGACCAGAATTCGATTGTCCTGGATTATCTACCAGGGCTCCATTGGCACTGGGGCTTGAAGCATCCCAGGGCTTGCCTGACATCGGTAAGTGTCCAAAAAATTGACCAACTGGAATTAGAAGAGCAACAAAAACTTGAGAATCTGATCCAGAGGGAACTGAAAAGACTTCGTTATTATTGGTATTGAGATTTGTCACATCGAATTTTGATCCTCAGCTAAATCTGAAACTGAACTGGGAAGCTCTCGATTGAGGCTTGAAAGATAATCATGAAATGAGTTAACATTGTCTCCATTTAATCAAGCTTAGTTCTATACCTGACATGTGATGGCTGTTTTGCTTACTTTACAAGGTTAATTGATCTTCATCAAGTACAATTTAATCAAACCTCTCGAAAGCAGCATCCAGTGAAAATTTTCTTCTCCGAGACTCTTGTTGAAAATAATCCATCCCTGGGAGATTCATCTCTTCAGAGAAATATTTGTTTTCAGTTCTACCCTGTAGACTTACCAACTTCATGATCGATTGATATGGTTTTCTCAACTCGACCATAAGTATTGTTGGCGACTAGAGTATAGTTACCCAGATTGGATTCCACGAGTTTGACAATCTGTAAGCAGCCTGAAACAAAATCAGAAAGTTCAATCAATATTTCTCTAGTCATGAAAAGTTGATAGACTATCGATTAATATCTGAGAAATGATTGTTTCTCTTTCTTCAAAATAATTTTGTAACATTTGATCGTAATACAGTAAAAATTAACCAGAACTCTGTTTTATTGTTTCATTTTGCAATGCCTTAAATGATAATCATCGGTTGCTCTGTTCGGTTTTGATGAATCTCTGGGATCATTTCAATTTAGTATTTTAATGAATCTTCTTTCTTACCTTTCACTAGATGCGGCTGTTTTATAGATGTAGGGTCGGCGAGATCAATAATTTTATCAGATTCAATAAGAGGTTCACCATTGAAGAACCATTCTCTTGTAGAATTAGGAACACCAATTATTCTATATTCAATACAAAAATAGAATCTTTTTCGAGTTTGCAGAGAATCAATTCTCGGTTTACCTTGACAATAGAAGGGAAGAAGAAGAAAATCAGATCACAGTCTTGTTTTTTGATGGAGATAAACGATCGTTGGAGCAACTTTCATCTTAGCCTATCATCTTAACGATTCTTGAAATTGTAATATAACTCGGAAATTGCCAATCTATACTCACCATTGACAATTACAATGGTTTCATCTTCTTTCATTCCAGCAATATTTTCACCAACACACTTGATAACACCCGTATCGGGCCCAGTTATATTGTCGATTGTTAATGTATTAGTTGTATTGGGATTTTGCAATGCTATAGATAATTGACCAGAAATTGCATCTACAATGATAGATGTGTTTTCATATTCAAGTCTTTCGATATTTGATCTCTTCAATGAACGTTTGACGCTCTTAAATTCATCTTCAATTACCCATGAGACCCTATTTTTTCATGATAGAAAAAAAAGAAACTCATGTTATTCAATTTTGGAATTTTTGGAATTCCTGGAAAATCTTACCTAGAAGCTGGATTACCAGTGACATTACATGTGATAGAAACAGATTCATTCTCTTGTATCACAATTCGTTTTGGATAAATAGATACAGATGGTAAATCTAATATGGAAGAGTAGACGAAAAAAGAAAAAAGATTAAGAACTATATGTATACTTTTGTGGTGTGAATATATTTCATGCATCTACATATTTTTTTCCATTCTTTGAAATGATGTCCTTGAAAAGTTCCACAAAATGTGGGATATAGAAATTTTCACCAAGGTTTTCGAATTTTAACATGCAAAATTTTCACTCATTCTGAATGGATATCTTGGCATTCTCTTCATTCCCACCGTTGATGTGCAAATTTGCAATATTTAGCGGAGAGAGAATCCAAGATCTGTTCCTCAACCTTGAACTAGAGAATTGAAGTTTACCAAGCAGCATTGCCTGGGGGAATAAATGCTATTCATTCTGATATGAAAGAATTCAATAAGAAAGATGTTGAATTCTTTTTCTCTCTATTTGATCATGTGTATTTTTTCTCTTCATCCACTCACCACAGCCAGGAATGTCAACTTGTTGTAAATTTTTTTCGATCCCATTCCGTGTAATGCATGTTATCTTGTCCCAATATGGACCAACATACAGTCCATCAGCTATTCTTCGCTGAATCCACTTATTGCTACAGTTACACGCTAATGGATTTTCCGTTATAGTTCTAGAAGGATGAGAAGAGAAAGAATGTAAAGAGAATTGAATAGAAAAAGTTTCAATATAAAGAATTTCATGCTCAAGCAGAGGAGAAAAAGGCGAGAAAAAAATAAACCCCAAGAAGAGGTAGAAAAAAAGAAAATCTTACTCACAGAATTGAGAGTGTTTTTGAGTTGAGTAACTTTTGGAAAAGTTCCCAGGGCAACACACGAATCTTATTGTTCTTCAATTCTCTGTGTGCAAAAAAACAGTTATACAATATTATGAAGTTGTAGAAAGTTCTGAAATCGATGAATGGCTGGATAGTTGAAAGATTATCATGATCAATATGATCACTGTTGGAATATACTATATACTAGGGCACTATCTAGGGATCAAGTATTATGATAATGAAGTCAAATTGATCTCTTCCAATGAATTGCCTGGAAAAATTTTTGCAAATATTTTTACTCACATCTTAGCTAATTTGAGATTGCCTCGAAATGTATCCTCTTCCAGGGTTGTGAGACCAGTCTTGGAAATGACTCTGAAAACATCAATACAAATGAACACCAAAATTTATTGACAAGTACAATGTTGGTGAGATGGCTGATCTTGATGAAACTTTTGAATCAATTTAAGATTCAGAAAATCTGTAAAAACTCCGGTCTATCCAGCAATATATATAGATATATTCTTCAATCTGTCATGAAGTACATAACATACAACTTTGCACATACACATAAATATATCTAGACCATTGTTCTAGTGGAAACCAATCAAAGACTTTAGAAGGTAAAATAAGTCTCAAAATACACATCACAGTGATCACTTACTCAATTTGAGGGCATATCAATTGAGGAAACTAGTGCACCAAAAATTGAAGGCCACATAATAATGTTCAACCAACAACTCAATAGACCAATTAGTTTTACCAGATAAAAGTTCATTTCACCTCCTATAGATATCGGGTATTGATTTTTCTTTCCTTCTTCTGGGATCACTTGAGTACTTAAGAAAAGGTTTCCTGGATAAGCATCAGTCAGCATGCATCGTGAGCGTATATAAAGGTAATATCGTTGGCCACAGATAATTGTCTGATCCATTCAGCTCTTTCACAAGCCTAGCTATGAGCCTAGTATGAGGTGTAGCATATCTTTATTGGTTGCTCTTTTAGAATTTTATTCCCAAAAAAGTTTCAACAAGCAAAATTCTAAGTAATCTTGGTGGAAAGAATTCATGTTCAATTTGAATCAGTTCTCGTAACACTTGTGAATACTTGAATTGATTTTCCATGTAAAATTGTTCCTGAGCTTGAAATTTTTTCAGGGACAAGAGTATGTGTCAACTGTTTTATCCAAAAATACTGATATGCATATGTACCTGGAGTAAATATTTTATCGAAAATGACAAATATTCACTTCAAATAACTAGCTCAAAATAAAAAAATTGCATAAAGTTTTCGTTCCACAGGAATGGATTTTCTCTTTCATAGCAAACCCTAGAATCTGTAGGAAAACTTTGTTCAATATACCTTGGAATACATGTACATGTACTTCGAGTCACAATATTCTCAGATCTTGACATTTTTTTTTCGTTTCTCTTCCTGAAGTGCATGATTCTTGACAATAAGGGATGATTCTTGACATCAAATGAAATAGTAGCAACAGTTCAAATAGTTAACCTGTCAGAGGAAATATCATTTATAGTGGGAAGAAGAGCTAATGTAAAAAATTTGTTGTCCAAATCGAGAAAAGTACAGTTAAACTCGATCAGACCTAACTACACAAGATTTATATATATTTATAAATGTGAGTATATATATTGATCCAATGTCACGCTGATCAGGATGATGGAAAAAAAGAAGAAGGAAAAGAAAAGATAAAGTCAAAAGCTAAGTGGAAAGACATTGTTGACAGGATGATATTGTTAGATCATGGAAACGTCCATAGATATCGTTCAAATAGAAAATCTCTTCCCAGTCAAGTCAATGTCCTTGCTACCCAGAATATGACTTTCACCCATAGCATATATATATATGTACACTATTTGCAGGGACCATAAAATGAATATACTGCAAATATGAGCCATCTCTCTGCCTCTCACTTTATTTGTAAAAAAAAGAGTGAAGCTGGTTGATGTATATCACGATATATTTTTTTTCGATGAACTTTATCAGTAACCAGTGTGAGTGTTTCCTGTACATCATACGTAGGGGGCAAGAAGTGCAGAAGGAAGATACTTCTTTACTCTATTAGCCACTTCGATTATGTGTCTATGTGAATATATATCTATGTAGTATGTGTATATGGTAAAGAGAGGAGAGGAAGATTGTGCAAAATCAATGATGAAACATTCGTCATTCTAAGAAGAAGACACACACACTCACACAAACAATTTAGCATCTTGCGAAATGTGAAAAGTGGGTATGAGAAGAATCATTCTGAAATGATTTCAATGCGTTTCATGAAGGGGATAAGTTTGAATGAAAATTTGTCTCAACAATCGAGGAACAGTGAAACTGTGTGTTCTCTCTCTCTCTTTCTCTCTTTCCCTAATAATAATCATCACATGGGCTCCATGGTGATGGTTCTTCTTACGTCCAACGATTATTGGACTCCAAAGCACTTCTCTAATGTAAATCTATCATCATCAACGGCAACAGTAATAATGGTTCTATCTTGTTGAAGCTGAATCAACCATAGAGTGGAAGAGAGAGAGAGAAAGAAAGAGAATGAAGATGCTAGCAGCTCCCAGTAGTTGCAACATTTATTCAATCTCCGGTCGTTGCAATAAAAGTGTAACGAAATAAGTCCAACTGGGACTGAAAAACATGCCATGAAACTACATGAAGAGAGAGGCTTTTTGTGGGAGTTCATAGAGAGAGAGAGAGAGAGAGAGAGAGAGAGAGAAAGAAAGGAAGAGAGAAAGTGAATCAAATTCAAAAGTCATGGGATAAAATCAGAGCAAACTAACGGTGAGTACTCTTGATTTCAAAAGCGAGAGAGAGAGAGAAATGTATTGGAAGAGGCTACTGATTGATGGCAACTGATGTATCCTTGATATGGATGCCTCTTCAATTGATTGTAATCAAATCATAGCTGAAGATCATGCTTGACAACGCCTGGTACTGCTACTTATGAGCTTTATTAGCTTCTTCATTTTGATTGGTAACGATTTTCGGGCTCTCTCTCTTCTTCTTCTCTCTTTTCTGGTAGTCATCACAACTGATAATGTAAAGCAGTTTTGAACCCAAATATTTATGCAAAAATAAATGAATGATAAAAAAATTTTCCTCTCTTCCTCTTTGGCTAGGGAAAAGAATCACCAAAGTGTATAGCTAAATATGTGTATATGTGTGTATGTATCATTATCTTGCAGGTTGCTATACTCCATGATATGCATCATGCAATTATTGTGCAAGCTTTGGTAACCAAAATAAGTGCATATACAATGAGTTGGGTTTTTTCTGTTCTTTCTCTCTCTCCACTATCACCCAAGTCTGGACAAACCGTTAATCTATTAGCAATGGAATAGTTTCATGTGTACACATATCGAGCGAATCTTAGGGAAAAAACACACAAGAGATCAAATATGAATAAGCTTACAGCGGTAATAGAGATTTACAAACGTAAGATCAACGACTCAAATGCTTAGGTGTCTTAATAGTCGTTCGCAAATGATCCTCAAGAATATGCACCCAAAAGAAGCAAAAATGCGAATAATTGCATTGTTTTTTTGCTCTCCCTTTTCAACAATCTAGAAGTTCATTTACGAAGGATATCCCCCAAGAACCTTGACCTATTTGCTCTGTTCACAGCTTTGCAAATACCATTTCGAAATACTCACACAGACACGCAAAGTGGTAACAGAATGAATCATCATTCAAAGAATAACACTACAAAGAGAGAGAGAGAAAGAGAAATACTAGAAAAACATTTCCTGTACTCTTACTTTTTCAACTATTGTGGTATATGAGATGAATATTGTTCGAAAAATAACTATCTCTATTGCCACTAATGGATTATAGAAGTGTGTGTGAAACCCTGGCCATAGTCAATAATAATATCAACACTAACCAAGTCTCTCTCTTTTCCTTGCTTTTCCAAATGATATAGTCTCTCTCTCTCTCTGAGCCATTGGGATGATTGCAATCAGTATTCAGTAGCAGTTTACTAATGACTGTTTGACTTTTGTGGATGTAAGCATTTTGTTTGCCAGATTTGCACCCAAAGCTATTGCTAATATTCAGACACAAATTAAGGCTTAATTGTAGGAAGCCCAGTGACAAACAGTGAATGATATGCTAACGGTAAGAGCAGTGTAGCAATCAACTGAAATACCCTGAGGACCGTTGTTACTATGTCCAGTAGATGGTCAAAAATAGCCATGGAATCCAGGGTAAAGTTGTGTCTCCAATGGATTGAGTACATCCATCAATCTTCCATCAATTTCTCTCTCAAGAACAATAAAAATGAGTCTAAATGAGTCATATGAGAGAGAAAAAGAAAGAAAGATAAAAAGCAAAAACTTCATTTGCAGTACATTGATTTTGAATTACAAAATGATGTGTGTGTGTGTGTGTGTGTGTGTGTGTGTGTGTGTGTGTGTGTGTGTGTGTGAATGGCTTGACAGAACAATCATTCGGTTAAATTAGAAAGAAAAACTGAAGAATGTCAAGAATCAAAAAATTGTGGCAATATTCCGTATGTTGGCAAAAATTCATTAGAGGACAATCGATTGTAATAGAAAATGATTTCGATAAAAGTAGAGGAAAAGTTTTGAATTGTTACTTGAGAAAAGGGGAACGTTTATGGGCTTATGGTTGCCAAGAGGATCACGCTAACAGAAATGAATTACTTTTTGCCACAAAACGAACAGAGAAGAGAAAAAGAAATGGCAAAGATTACAGTGGAATGTTTAGAACATTCAATATCTGGTTCTGAGAATATCTTGGAAAGTTTGTTCCCCAAATTAGAAGGCAAATTTCAATCTACCGTGATCATTGCAATTACGGTTGTCCATGGTAGATGATAATTTGAAAAGTGGACTGTTATCAAATTTTCTTCGAGTTCATAGAACTTCTTCTCATATTTTAAGGCAAATGAATCCGAGAGAATTTAAGAGAGATATTGAAAAAATACAATATTTGACAGAAAAATTCCTTCAGATCTCCATGGGTGCTACAAAAGAATTGGAATGCTTTTCACAAGGTGAACGAATGAAATTATGATATGAACGATGTTTCTGTACATAAATGCTATCATGTTGCGCTCAAAACTTTTGACACAAAGCAATATCAGTGGCTTGGATTGTGATGATGTGAAAAGAAGAAAATTTTGATCAAACATTCAAGATCCAAGATCAGTGATCATTCGATTACGTAAATGCATATTTTGAATGCAGATTCAGCCGGTTAATAAGAATACTTCATCTCTCATGCTTACCAGAAGTTTGATTGAGAGAAGGAATAAAAATGCATGTATCGTGCAGAGTTGCCTTACTTAAACGCACAGGGCACTGAAATCAATATCTAATCATTATTCGGTATGAAAAAAAAAGAAATGAATAGAATGAATGTCGACGTCATTCCCGGGCAATGTAGTTGATACGGTTGGATGAGGAGAAGGCTAAATAAGCCAAGAGAGAGAGAGAAAAAATGAACATCAAACCGAGAGACAATCGTTCATGAAGTGTTGATAACAATTAAAGAGAGAGAGAGAGAGAGAGAGAGAGAGAGAGAGAGAGAGAGAGAGAGAGAGAGAGAGAGAGAGAGAGAGAGAGAATCAGAGGCTCAAGTGGAGATCAATTTGAGGTATTTCAAAGCAAAACGATAGAAATTGTCATCATTTTTTTGTTCAAAATTCCAGAGAAACCTTCTTCTTCTTTTCACTTTATTCTCTTTCTCGCTAATTTTTCAAGAGAATATTGAATACAAAGACCCCATACACAAAGATTCATAAAGATCCTCCAGAAATAATGGCTGAGGTCATTGTTGAGAGAGAGATGCTGGGAAATTGTTGTCATATGCATTGCAACTAGGTAGTATCAGCACTTGAGCCAAACTTAGATGTAATCATGAATAAATAGTGTGCTGAGAATCTGAATGTATCCATAAATGCTACTTAATTAGTGGTAAGCTCCTCTACATCGGTTGACTGAATATTTTATCTGAAAATTTTCTCTCTTTTCAAATACACTTTTTTCTTTCTTTCTTTTCCAACTAAATGAAACACAACACATACAGATATAAATTATCATGAGCAAGGTAGCTGAAATTCCTTGATTTCATGAGAGAGTGAGGCTGCTTTCCACACATTTTTGAACAAAAGTGAGAAACTTTTCGCGATTATTCTTTCAACCCTGAATAATTGTACACTCTGCAGATTGGTGAATAAGAAATGCTTCATCCAACCGTAAATGAAACATTTTTGTGGTCGCAATTAGTGCTCAAATCAAGATACATGCTTTTATATGTGTACTGTATGTTACTCTAGGGCAAAGATTCATACTAATGTTACTGATCTTTCTCTCCCATCATCAGTTAAATTTTATCGGTGATATTCCTAGAATAATCACATGAACCACTCGATGGGATGAAAAATTCATGGCTGAACAGCTTTCTCTTTCTCTCTCCTCTGCACACACACAGATATCATGCCACTGATTCACATGCACACATATTATAGTTTTTCCCTGGGAAAAAGAAAGATGTTTCATTATGATCCGAAATAAGTGATGACAACAAAATGACTGATTAACTTTTGTTCCGCACCACATCTCTATGGTATCTCTCTCTCCACTTGATCTCCGAACAGATGACACAACAAGAAGTTGATAAAACTATTAATTCCCTGCATTTTGATGACATTTACCCGGACTCTGATTCCAGTGGGGAAGAGAATCCACACAAACATTATTGGCGCTTCTTTTCTCATCTCATCTTTCTCTCTCCTCCTCCTCTTCTTCTCTCTCTCTCTCTCTCTTTCTCCTTGAAGAGCAATTATATGTTCCAACAGTTACTTCTCATCACTTATCATCATTAATCTCGACACCAGCCGAAGCTGGAAGATGATGACTGGAAAAGTAGCTGAACATATTGAGTGTAAGACAATGTCTTGAAGATAATCGCAATTCGCATTTGGACATAGAAAGATGAGAGAGAGAGAGAGAATGATGAAGAAAATAAAGAAAATCATCCAGTACAAAGGTTCAGAATAAGTGCGATTGATGATCGAATGCATGCTTCTAACCACTAATACTTCTACTTCATCCCATATACCTTCGCATATATATACACACAATTCGCTTTGGTAAGCATGAACACAAAATGATTTGGCATTTTCGAGATCTCTCTTTTTCATTCTCTCTCTCTTTCTCTCTCCAATTATTTAGGCTAGTAAACAGAAATGACGTTAGACTATGTAGACTGGAACACTGGATACAAGGCAAAAGGCTGATCAAATAGCGTGTATATATTTTAGTTGATTGAGCCTCGATTACAAATAAAGAGAGAGTGGTTAATACACACTCTTTGAAGTCTAGTTTTATGCGTATGTGTGTGTGTGTGTTTTTTGGGTATATTGTGTGTTCTCAATTCGATTGTGGAAGAATTTTGAAGATAGATAGATAGGGTTTTGGTAGGGTAAAAATTTTTTCATCAAAGATGAGGATTTGAATGTATTTTATGGTAATACTTACAAATCTGTCAGATTTGGATACAAGCTGAGTTCTTTTGCTCTTAATCGTACCAAATCTCGTTGATTTTCGAGTGTTCTAAGGTAGAGAGAAGAGAAGAAAGAGAAACACGATTAGAAAAAATGTTTTAGATAAAATGAATAAAAATATTCGTGATTCAAATAATTTTTTCCAATTCTGATTGAATAGGCTAATCGGATTGTGATCAATCATTGTACCAAATAAGACAGAATTTTTTACTATGCATAGCTAACAAATAGTTTTCAAAATTAGTTATCTCTGGTTGAAAAAGGGTTTCACTTCATTATTGGAGGGAAAAACGATCTCTCTTCTGGAAATAAAACCCTGGAAGATGAAAGATATGGAACAACTGAGAAAACCTATGAAATTACAAAGAATTGATCGATTCATTCATCGATAATGTTGATAAGGATCCTTCATTCCTCATGGCTACATTGAACAGCTGATTTTACAACAATAACAAAAGTCTATGGAACGCAAAAGGACAGAAAAGATGTGATGCTAGAACCCAATTCTTACAAGATTTGGATTATTCTCTAAGCTCATGAAAGGAAAACAATCAACGAGACAAAAGTGATGTCTGACAATTGTGGGCAATTTTCGAATAATCAGCAGAAAAACAGATAATCCATCGAGTTTCATTCGATTAATTACGCACAAAGCCTTCCAAATCGCTTTGATCGACTGTTGAACAAGCTTTCATCACACAAGTAAGCAAGATTGTTCAGTTGAATTGTTATGCGAAAAATAGATTTTCCAACAAAGATTCTGGGGAATTTTTTTGAGCACCCAAGAGCAGATAATCACTTGCTGCTGAGTTTTATCATCGATCAAATTTCTAGGGAATAAAATGCTTACTCAAATCGAAT
The DNA here is from genome assembly GCA_003956705.1 of Brevipalpus yothersi. Classification (NCBI taxonomy): domain Eukaryota; kingdom Metazoa; phylum Arthropoda; class Arachnida; order Trombidiformes; family Tenuipalpidae; genus Brevipalpus; species Brevipalpus yothersi. Next base: position 86,407 of record QZCP01000235.1, on the reverse strand, counting down.
TACTGACCAATCAACTTCTTTAGTACCTATTTTTATTCCTCGGAAACTCTTCAACGCATTCAATACACGAACTCTTGGGCTCGTGATAACAAGTGAACATTTTTCAATCCATGATAAGTCAGCATATTTCATGAACTTTGAAAGCATTCTCAAGAAAATTCCAAGAATAATCGAATTCTGCTAAACGTAAGACTTTTGTGTTCAAAGATTACGTCACCAAAAAACAAAGTAAAGCAATTTTGGGCTGACCAATCAAATAGATTACCAAGAATCGTTGAGAAAATCAAATTTTCTCTATTCCTAATTGCAAATCTGAAATTTACAAACTTAGTTAACTGTAAAACTAAACAGGATTGTGGAAAAATCTATCTAAATGCTGATAGGGAATGAACTATATTTATAATATCAAGAAAAGGAATAGAAATAAATCTTTATCACATGTCATCATATTAACCATTGGCCACTCAAAACCTCTCATTCCAGTACGACAATATTTTAACCCACACTGTTTTCATCATGATTGATTGGTAAAGAGTAAATCGTTTGACAATTTTGCAACAAGTCATGAATAAGATGGCTTAACGGTCATATGGTACAGTATCAGACCATCTTTTTCGAATAAGACCTTGTTTTCTATCATTCTGATTACTCTTTTCATTTCGTTCATTCTCCATCTTCTTCTTCTCAATTTATTTCGAAGATGGATGATGATCTCATTGGAATCAACATGTTTACTCCAGTCAACAGCTTGTTCAATGGCTGACTACGAAGTGTTGATAGTGAACAATTTAGGTGATGCAGTGAATCAACTTGATGATAAGGGAGAGAGAGCAAGAGAGAGAGAGAGAGAGAGAAAGAATTGCCATAGAAGAGAAATACAATGAAGTTGAAAATTTTCCTCATCAAAGTTCTCAGTTACAAAAATACACCTAAATAGGCTGATCAGCTATACAATTGATTGAGGAATTGATTTTTACACACTCTTTCTCTTTCGTTCATTCTTTAATAGATGTGGTCATTTGTTGAGTCATCATATCCAATTAGATCTCATGGAAAATATATATATGACTTATGCAATTGAGTGATGATGACGATCATCATCAACCAAATTTGCTGATGCAATTAGTACATGCATTTATTGGAAGTCTTTGTGATTTTGGAGGTTTTGAAAATAGATGATCTATTGCTCCATATCCTGAGCGTTGAATTTCAATCATAAGCTCTAAATGCCTCAAACAATATGATGTACATATGATGTAGTATTTTTTGCAATCCAAGAGAATGGTGAAGCATTGCAATGATCTCAAGTTATTCTGCGAATGGGAAGGAGAAATCGTCTATGATGAGGATTTTTTTCGAGAAAAGTTTCATTCTCAGGTGATAGAGAAGATAAATACAATTGGAAAATCGATCTTAGTTGATAAGATGATAAATAAAATTAAAGCACAAGGAAGCAGGAATCATGTAGCAATTGATCCCCCATCGTTTTTCGATAATATAACGGTTTCCCTCCCGAAACACATGTATCACTTAATAAGAATGGTGATTGAATCTGCAGGCAAACGGAAACATGAAGAAGCAATTCAACGATAGAGAGAGATAGAGAAGGATGTTTACTAGTCTCATTCAACTAGAAGTCATGGAGAGAGAGAAAGCAAAAGAAAGTGAAATAGGAAGTCAAAGTCTGTGTATATAGCTACTTTTGGGTGACAGTAATCATGATGGTAAAGAAAGTCAATGACTATCTGGGTAGCCACAAGTGAGTTGCATTGTTGTTGTTTATAAGAAGATGATTGAGAAAGATTATGTGCGTCAATTTTTGTGTTGAATAGACAAGTCAACATCACTGTTAACCACCAGCAACAATGATCATTGCAAGATACTGAATTGAAATGAAATCAGAGAGAGAGAGAGATGAAAACGTCAACAAAATTATCGTTGCAACGAACTCTAATATTATTCTTTTGCTAGCTTCAATGATTGGGTAATGATGGTTTGGTGAGTCTAAAGACGAGGTCATGATGAAATGGATTAGAAGAGAGAAATGGAAGAGAAAGAGAAAGAGAGAGAGAATGAATTGGCAATGGTAGAATTGATTGTAATGACATGAAGGTATTTGGGCTTACATTTCCGTTATTCCATTACGATACTGTGGATCAGGAATCACAGGAAAATGGGTTAATATATTCTCTTTTTGACAGGTAAGCGTATATTTAGGATTCTTTGGATCTTGTGTTTGCTTATTGCACCAACAAATACCACAGATATTGATGGAATAGATTGTTGAATGGTGAGTAGATAAATTATAAGGAGAAGAATAAGAATAAGAAGATGAAGGAGAAGAGGAATAAAATGCAGTCGATGGAGAAGAATAGGAATAAGAAGAAGTAGGAAAAGATGGTAATGTTGGTGATGATGTTGGTGAGCGAACAGTTTTGAGGGCACTTGACTTGATTGTTAAGTTCTTATCCGATCGATGCACTACATTAGCGCTCATATGCTTCTCATGATGAAGATGATCTAGTTGAGTTGATGGAAATGAACACGATTCGGTGATGAATATCACAAGTACACTGTAGAGTATTAATAACAATAATGATGGCCGATGTTTGGCACAATTAAATATTATTCTCATATTGATGAGAATTATATTGGTATCAATAGAGTTTTCCATTCAATGAGCGAATATTTGTGTGTTAAATCTCTATCTCTCTTACTCTTGATTCTTTCCTCTCTCTCGCCGAAATTTTTTACTTCACTTATCTTCACTTGATATGTTCACTAGCCTATGTTGATATGATGTATACAAGATTTTTCAAAATACCAGAACGATATTAGATGATGACAATGATGATGGTGACCAGAGTGATGATGATTTTCACAGATGGTGATGGTCACAGATGAACGAGTAAATTTTTTGAGGCACATGAACATGGATGGATTATTTTGATTATGTGTATTTGTTTCACATGATTAAGATGAATGATGATGGAGGATGAATGATAAAAACAATGGATAAAGTAATGGCAATGTTTTTCGGTGGAACAATTTACATAACATTTGAAAAAGGAAAAAAAAAGAAAGAGAGAGAGAAAGAGAATATTTCTGTGATGCAACTTCTGAGCTTCAAGCTACGATTGTGGACTCGACGAGAGAACAAGTGAGATTGGAGAGAGAGTCGGCAAGAGAGAGTCGAGAGAGAAGAGAGAGCAAAAAGAGAGAGAGAGAGAGAGAGAAAAGAGAAAGAGAGAGAGAGAGAGAGAGAGATTCGGTGTACAAAAGACTTGTTCAAAGGGAAAAAGTTTTATCACTTTGGTACCGATAATATATCTTTTGCTCATCTTTCTCACATTAAGATGATAGAAATAAGAACCAGAAAAAAAGATATTGATAACTTCTCTCTCTCTCTCTCTCTCTCTCTCTCTCTCGATTTTCTGAAGAAGAATCCATTCGCTTGCTGTCTTGATGGCAAATTATCTTGTGTATGTGTGTTTGCTGTTGGGGGCAGCAAAAGACATAGAGAAATGAGAGGTATATGATCAAAAGCTACCAGATTGCATAAAGTAGAGAAATAAAAATAAGAAATAGATGATAATTAATCTCAAGGAGGTTGATGAAGAGGATAAAAAGACCGCCGATTGACCAGTGATGGAGCAATTTGGTTGATATTTTTATACTAGTTGCGATTATTTTAGCGATTTTTTTCCATTTTTTGGGTGCCTTTTTTTACAAAAATTTCCTGAAAAAATTGATATTGGATGAATTTCATGGTCTTCCAAGATTTTATTAATTGTGGTGTGAGAAAAATCTTTTCGGTTTCCATTTCAACGACGAATTTCAGTTTCTCCTTATTGGAAGATTCAACGTTCAAATTAGATATTGAATGACGGTAACTGGTGTTGATGCATGTATCTTTTCCTCTGTCCACCAAAATGATCAAGAAAGTTCAGCTCGTGAAAACTATTGGAAATAATAATGTTTCAACCGTACTTGAGGGATAAATATTTGATAAAGTGATAATGCATAATTTTCCAATTTCAATATTTATTCAACGAGAAAGGTTCTCAAAGTTTAACAGCATTTTGATCGGACAGGGATTTAAAAGTGGTCAGATTCTATCATAGATTTAAAAACATTTATTCTCTTATTTTGATTTTCTATCAGCCATTAAGGACTCTTTTTTATGGTCAATACATCAGTATGATCGCAATTTAATGAGCAAAATTTCAGGGATTACCAGACAGTGAGAATGGAATTTCTTGGTCTCTCAAGTGTGGTGTTTTGCCAAACCAATGGATTCTGGCTGAATTATCTCTGAGATCCATAAGTTACGCCAAACTATCGAGTGATGATGTTCTATCACGGTGTACCGTTAATCAGCATCTTATTGATAATGATTTTGATGGTGTGGTTAGAAAATGGGAGGACAACCAGATTATATCAAAACTTCTAGGAGAAGGATGTCGAAAAATGACTCTTCTTGTGGAATATTATGATGATCAACAAAGTGTTGCATATAAATTAAAAAATATTCCGGACTTTCATCAACTCTGGCCAAAAGTATGATCAATCTATCCCAACATCCAGAAAAATGTATTTCAAGATATAATGTGCCATTCTTCATCTTTTCGAAAAGGAATCAAGAACGGACATCATCAGAAAATGTTCACTGTTCTATCACAAGCCAAAAGGTGAGATTTGTCCATCTCATTTGCTAAAAACTAATTGAAAACTATTTTACTTTTCTAGTTTACCCTTCTTCAAAAGACTTTGGATGCTATTATGACTGATAATCATGCGATGATGAAAAGTCAAAATCTGCTCCGAAAATATATTGAAAAGTGCGAAGAGTGTTTACCAGGAAAAGATTCCAACTCTACAAGAACTTTGCAAGCTCTCCTAAGACCCACTGAAAGTGTTGGACATCGACATCTAATCAAGAGGCCGAATTTCAAAATCATTCACATGCAAACATAAACTCTTGAAGCTTATATTTGTGGTATAGAAGTATGCATCAGCTGTTTCTACTAGAACTCTCCAGTGGCCCATGGTCCATGAAGTATCGCCTGGTCTCGCTCACCTAAACACTCGTCTCTCTCGCTTTCTCTTAAAAATCTGCTCTCCGTATGTAGACGCTTTCCATTAGATGATTTCCATTTTCTAATTTGCTGCCTTCCTCCTGAATCAAAGAACAGAAATGATTCAAAAGGAATCCAATCAACACCTGACCTTAGGAAGTCTTTTCGACTAAAAGTTGAGAATCCTGGTTACCTACCTGATCAAGATATCGAACTCAATCACATGCTAACATTCACTCTCGAAACATTTCCCTTTGATACTCATAGGTACATAGACTCAATTTATGCAAGTACAAGATAGATTCCCAAAGCTCATTTACAAGTAATGTAATATTAAAACTTGATCTTTCTTAAATCAATCCAATAATATTGCGGAAGAATTCGATGTTTTGAGCCAAATGCTCCTATTCCATGATACATTTGAATTTGTTAGGCAATCATAATCTGAAGTTTTTTGTCCCTAATATTAGTGCATTGAGATCAGATGGTCAGAACAAATTTTGTTCTGTATTTCCTCTTCTTGAAAACAAACTCAGCGAACTTAATTCAGTTCTGAAAATCACCTAGCCAATTATTCATGAGTCGTATCCTAGAGGCTTGAAGATTAATTATATCAGTTTTTCTTATATCTAGTTCTCGATTTTATGTTGAATTTCCTCAAAAAAACTCAATATTACTAAATTGTGCCCATTCCGATTTCCAAAATGATAGGAATCTTAAATTAGACCCCCTTTCCAAAAACTTTCCAGAAAAATCGATGAATTCTAGCTATCTTCGCTCCTTAACCTGCTTAGAAAGATCTTTTTTTCAAGAGAGAGGTAATACTGTCTTATCAAACATATAATGATTCTGTGATCTAGTGATCACAGATTGGATTTACAATCAACGAAGAAAAATCTTCTAGATCTATAGTTGTACGATTTTCAGTCCCCTTGAGTCCATCTGATAGCGTCCAACTAAATAATCAGAGAGATACATTTTCCAGTGCATCACTCACGATTCAATTCAATCTCTTCTTCTGATTATTTTCGAAAACCAGATAATCCGAATGAGGCTCTTCACGCACATCGTTCGAGATCAATTTAAGGAAAGAATTTTTCAGGATATTCCCATCCGAGGTGGAAGCTCTTGGAAATCACAGGCAAAGCAGCCCAATTTCCTTAGTGTTAAGACAAATATGACTATATATTATTGTACTCTTTTCCATAAAAATTTTTACAATCATATTTTCGCAAATTTTCCACTGGATCTCCATCTTCAACTATCTCTTCGATCCAATCTTTGTAAAACTCGACGTTCTGCTGACCTGATGGGCCACTGATAAAGAGAAAAGAACTGAAAACAGCATTCTATGGGAATTGACCAAAAATCAACATTCACTTACTCGCAATAAAAAGGCCCATATGAAATGATGCCTACAAGCAAATCTTTTCCAGATCTATCCCTGATCACGACAGGACCTCCCGAATCACCATCGCAGATTCCATGCTTTGGGTTAATCATTGCGAACTGTTGGTACGGTCTGAAGTCAGCACTTTTAAGTGGTCGACGACTTTTATAACGAGCTGTTCTAAGGTAATCACTGAATATCGAAGTTTTTCCTCTGCATTTCTTCACAAGACCCCATCCAGTGGCTATGAGTTTGATTTCACCGCGATCAAAATTGATCCTCTTGGTATTCCATTCAATTTTCTCAAATTTGTATTTGGTATCAGGTCCCAATGGTATGGGATATTCCAATTGAACTAGAGCTATGTCATTGTCACTGGAATATACACCAGTGTCGTCTGGTATGGGAAGACAGTATAAGTGTTTAGCCCGATAGGCACCCTTTTCATAGAAATGTGTCAAATTATTAAGATACTTTGGATACACATATATAGGCTCCATTGCTGAAAAATTGAAATATGAAGATACATTATCATCATATGTTTGAACTACTACATGACGAGCAGTGATTATCCATTCTGGATGGATGATTGAGCCTGCTCCATGAAAATCGTAACCATTTTCTCTTATTGCAACCAAATATTTGAACTCATTTTCATCAGCAAATTGTCCATCTATAATGGAACTCGGAGATGGAGAAGTTCCATCCCCGTATCCTATGTCAAAGAATTCCAATTACTCCATCACTCAACTGTTAAAATCGAAAAGAAATTGTTCCAGTTTAGAATCTTAAGTTCTTACTTGGATTAATGATGATGATGTAAGCCAACAAGAAGTAAGCGAATTTCACCAATAAAGAAGTCATTTAATGAAGTTGTACAGAATATTTCGTTCAAGGCTCGTTAGACTCATTCGATACATCGAAACTTGATTTTTCTTGAATCAATATAATAATATATCGATGAAATTCGATATTTTGATCCAAAAGCTTCTATTCTAGAATTCACTTGTATTTCTTAGACAATCAATCCATGCTCCAAGGTTTTCTGCCCATAATATTAGTCAATCGAGATCAAATAGTCATCTGTTTGTTCTTTTTTTCCATTTTTTGAAGACAAACTCAGCGAACCTAATTCAATTCTGAGAATCACCTGACCGATGATGACTGATTCGACGATTTCAACGTGTTCACATCCTGGCTTCACTCTGAAAACTCTACATGCCCTCTGATTCCCACCATAGCTGAACTTCTCTTCGAAAACCTCTATCTCGATCAGATTGGTTGAAAAAGTGGTAATGAGTACATCTTCGCAATTCGTATCGCTCAGAAAAATTCGAACCTATCGAATATCGTGAAGCATTTTGAATTTTTTTTCTTTGTGGATCCTCCTCGATTCGAGTTATTCTTTTCTCTGTTATTTGCACAGATCAGATTATTCATTGGATAGGATTTTTGAGGCATGTTGTTTTCAAAAATTTTTGGAAAGATTTGTCTTGCAATTTTTCCATTTGGTATGAGAATTTAATGAAGCCGCAACAAAAGCAAAATTACCTCATTATTGATGATGCTTCAATAGTTATAACTATGGATTGTTGAACTCTTTTCCATAAAGATTTTCACAGCTATATTTCCGTAAATTTTCCTCTGAATCTCTACTCCTGATAATCTTCTCGATCCATTTCTTGTAAAACTCCACGTTCTGCTGACCTGATGGACCACTGATAGAAAGAAATGAATTGAAAACAAAATTCTATGATAATCACCTGGAAATCAAACAGCATCCACTTACTCGCAATTTTTAGGTCCATTTGAAATGATACCCACTAGCAAATCACCTAGAGGCCCTCTTCTGATTACAACAGGACCTCCTGAATCGCCATCACAGATTTCATGCTTTGGGTTACTCATTGTGAACTGTTGATATGGTCTATAGTCGAGAAATCTGGTAGGTAGATGGCTTTTATAATCAGCTACTCTTAGGTCCTCAGGTTTTATGGGAGTTTCCCCTTCAACATTCTTTATCAAACCCCATCCAGCCGCTAAGAGATCGATCTCATCTCTATCAAAATCGATTCTCCTAATATTCCAATTAATTTTCTCAAATTCATATTGACTATCAGCTCCCAACGGTATTGGGTATAACAATTGTACCAGTGCTATGTCATTGTCAGCCGGAAACACATTTATGTCTTCAGGCATAGGATAACAGTATAAATGTTTCACCTTATAGCCAACCTTTGTATAATAACGTGTTAAGTTATTGTGATACTTGGGGTACACATATAGATCTGGTTTTTCTGAGAAATTGAAATAAGTGTAGTCATTATAAGTTTTCACTACTACATGACGAGCAGTGATAATCCATTCTGAATCAAGAATCGCCCCAGCTCCATGGAACTCGTATAAATTCTGTCTTATTGCGACAATATATTTGAATTCATTTTCAGCAGCAAGATGTCCCTCTATGATGGAGCCTGATACTGGAGGAGCTTTTTTTGTATAGCCTATTATGAAGGTATGAAATCATCGAATTATTTAGCAACCAAGATTGGAAAGAAATGGTTTAATTTCAAAATTGTATACTCATACTTGAGTTAATATGGATGTTTATCAACAAATAATGAAAAGAGAATTTCACAAATGAAAAAGTCATTTGATGAAATTGTTCAAGATATATCATTTAAGGCTAGTAAGACTCATTCGATATCAGAACTCGATCTTTCTTGAAATAATCCGATAATGTTCCAATGAAACTTAATATTTTGGACTAGCAATTTATTTCCACGATTCACCTAAATTTTCAAGAGAATTATCTCATAGGCTAAAGTATTTTATCAACAGTATTGGTGACTTAAAATGGAATGTTTTAGAAAATTTTGTTTCACTCCTGACCCTCTTGAAGAGAAACCTCTTTGACTGTTTATTGCTCCTCGCCAGCGGATGTAAGTGAGCACAGTATCGAACAGCGACATGTTTGATGGGTAATTGACTAAATTATAGTGGTTCGAAGATTTATTGAATGTCCTGATATCTTCGATTCTGCATTGAATTTATTTGAATCCAGCTCCAATGGTGGATGAGCTTCGTCAGAATCAAAATTCCAGAAAATGGGAATTTTTCAATAGTTCTTGAACCTAGCAAGGAATGTCCTTCCCAAAATGGGTCCATCGGTAGGAATTACAATCGAGGGTGGGCCAACCAAGATAATCAAATATCTCTCTCCCCTGTATACTCCCGTTATGAGCTGCAGCTTCACACACTCCCAAATTGTTGGGGAATGTTTTCTATAGGAGATCTCACTGGGTCTGTTACGCTCGCTTGTTCGCACTCATTTCAAGCTCAAGTTTAAGCCTGCTATTTAATTTCCTTCAATAAAAATGCGAGATTAATCTCAAAATCTTCATTCTCTCGTAAACTCAATTGAATCAAGTTCACATGCTCACTTTGCTATGTACTGATGCCTTAGAGACCAATGTGCATTGTCTTTATTGGCTTGCTAAGGTAGAGCTTGTTCGGGTCTGTTCGCCTTTAGCATCTCTGCGTTTGTTGGTAATTAGTTCTCATAAATTAGAGAAAGATGAAAGAGATTTCCGAATGAAATGGCCCTTGTAAATGGATTTAAATGCACACTATTTGAATCTTGTTGCAGTATTCGAAAAAAATTGATAATACACTCATTCATTCTCCGCTTTAGCCCTTGATTTGCTCTTTTTACTTCAATTTTGAGCATAAATTGCAACCTTTGTTTTTGGTCTTTAAATCACAACAAAACAGCCATATGTTTTTGATGATCGAAGTTATTCTCTCAATGAATTTTGGTATTCTTTCCCATAAAAATTTTCACAACTATATCTCCGTAAATTTTCTTCTGAGTCTCCATCTTCAATAACCTCTTTAATCCATTCCTTATAAAACTCAACGTTCTGCTGAACTGATGGACCACTGATGGAGAGAGGGAAATGATTCGAATCAAATATTGTAGACCAGTCAAGTATCAAAGGATCATTACTTACTCGCAGAATTCAGTTCCATACGAAACGATACCTACTAGCAAGTCCTTTCCGGATCCATCTCTAATTACAACAGGACCTCCTGAATCACCATCACAGATTTCATGCCTAGGATTGTGCATTTCGAATTGTTGATATGGTCTGTAATCAACAAATGTAGCTGATCTCTGGCTCCTATACTGAGCCGTTCTCAAGTAATAATTCTGTTCCAGAGGTTGTCCTTCTTTTCTCTTTATCAAGCCCCATCCAGCCGATATAAGTTTAATTCTATCAAAATCAAAATTAATTTTCTTGGTATTCAAATCAATTTTCTCGAAATAGTAATCACTATCAGCATCCAGTGGTATTGGATATTGCAATTGTATCAAAGCTATGTCATTGTCATAAGGAAATACATTAACATCATCTGGAATAGGATGACAGTATAAATGTTTCACCGGATATCCAACCTTTGTATAGTACTGTTTTAAATTATTGAGATACTTTGGATATACGAGAATAGTTGGCAGCGCTGAAAAATTAAAATAGAACTCATCTTCATACATGTTGACTATAACATGGCGAGCAGTGATAATCCATTCCGGATGAATGATTGAACCTGCTCCAAGAAAATCATAATCCCTCAGTTTTATTGCAGCGATATATTTGAACTCATTTTCACCAGCAAATGGCCCGTCTATGATGGAACTTGGAGATGGAAAGGATCTTGCTTCAATCCCTATTATGGAGAATTCAAATCAGTTTCACATGAGGTAAGAAAGACTCATTAAAAAAAATTTCAATAGAAAATTGTTTGCTCATACTTGGGCTCAGTGATACATTGATAAGCAAAAAATGGAGAGAAAGTTTCACCAATGAAGAAGTCATTTAATGAAATATGTTAAATATTCAATCCGAAAGTCATTGGCTCATTTGATACAAGAACTCGATCTTTTCTGATTTTTTAATATTCTACAGAAACTTGATACTCTGAGCTGAAAACTTCCTCTGCATGATTCATTTGAGTGCTTTAAGTAATCATCTCAAATTCTAAAACCATTTTTATCTATAAGGGCGTCCATTAAATTCGTGCATTTGGCCAGAAGGTGATTTCGGAGGGAAATTTTTCGAATGTAAGATGCTTATTTGATTTATGATTAATTGAAACAGAGAATGAGCAGAATGATGAATGAGGTCAACTCATTGTTTATATTTGAGAAGTTGATCGACTATGGATGGATTAGATGTTTGAAAAAGGATCGAAATTTTTTTTCTTCAAACGAAATGAAATTTATTGAAGTTACCACGGAAAAATCAATTTCGGTAACCACGGACAAATTCATTCTAGTAACTACAAGAAAAGCCTATCTCAGTAACCACGGGAAAAATTCATTCAAGTAACCACGAGAAAAATTTATTTCAGTAACTATTAGGAAAGTCCATTCTATTACTATGAGAAAAATTCATCTCAATAATTACGGGAAAGATTCATTCCAGTAACTACGGGAAAAATCCATTCCAGTAACCACGGGAAAAATTCATTTCAATAATTACGGGAAAGATTCATTCCAGTAACTACGGGAAAAATCCATTTTAGTAACTACAAGAAAAGTCTATTTTAGTAACTACGGGAAAAATTCATTCCAGTAACAACGAGAGAAATCCATTTCAGTAACCACGGGAAAAATTCATTCAAGTAATTACGAGAAAAATTCATTACAGTAACTACGGGAAAAATCCATTCCAGTAACCACGGAAGAAATCCATTTTAGTAACTACAAGGAAAATCTATTTCAGTAACCACGGGAAAAATTCATTCAAGTAACTACGAGAAAAACTCATTTCAGTAACTAAAAGGAAGGTCCATTTTATTACTAAAACAAAAATTCATCTCAATAATTACAGGAAAATTCATTCTAGTAACTACAAGGAAAATTCATTCTAGTAACTACAAGGAAAATCTATTTTAGTAACTACAAGAAAAATCCATGCCTGTAACTGCGAGAAAAATTAAGTCCTTGTAATTGAGAGAGCCTATCAATAGCATCACCTTTTAAATTATCGTGAAGCGTATTAGCACATCACTGATATAGTTTTGCATGTTCATTATGACTTTCTTTAACATCAAATCTATATGCTTGATCACAAAAATTTATGACTAAACGTTCATAGCTAATCTGATCACAATGGCTGTGATATTTGATCCGATCGACTTTTTCCACAACTTCATCACCTTGAATAAAAAACCATCAGGTGGCCTTTCCAGCCATCTCTCAAGCCAATCTCCGAGTACTAGTTGGCTCTGCAGCTGCTAGATGCTCTTGACAGAGCTCTCGAACTCGACGAATATTCTGTTGTGTTCGCACCGTCCTTTCCTGACCTGGATGTTCCAAAGTAACCCGACCATGCTTTTTCCAATTTTCGTGAATACGCTTAATAGTATTAGGACTTGGATAAATCCTAAGCACTCTCCGTAGGTATCTCTGTGTCCGGACCACAGAGCATCCATGCATTGCAAAAGCCTCCACTACTTTGGACCTCTGTTGATCCAAATACCTCGAAGCCATTTTCCATCAAAATATTCCAATGATTCACCAATGATACCGAATGAAACCCAAATGACCAATGAAACCGAATGAAACTAATGATAGATCAACAAATAATGATTGAACGAAGAAACGAAGACTCCAATAGCTCAAATCGCAAGAAGAAAGCTTGTTCAATACTTGTAATCAATCGATATACTTGAAAACCAAACAATTACCCATCGGATAAGTAATGTTTTTGACATCAGAACCGGTCGGATAAGAAAACCTCATGTAAAGTCTATGGAGACTTGGAATGCTCAAATTTTCATTATTCTGGGAAAATTCAATGAAATGCTGGCTATAATGATGGATTCTTATCATACTGATGGTATAAAATCTATATACCATAATATACCATTTTTATTTTTATGTTAGCACGACCCTGCTTCATGTTAGCACCATCTTGATTCATGTTAGCACCCTTCTGATTTATCTTAGCACCATTCTGAGTTATATTAGCACCATCCCGGATTGTGTTAGCACCATTTAATAAGCTTCCGATGTTGGGAAACGGTATAGCAAAAATTCTTTATCTCTCATTGCTTCTGGACCAACTATTTTAGATGTAATTTTTTATGAGAATTCCAAAAATGTCATTATATTATGCAAATTCCGCCCACCAGCTGAGATATCTCAAATTTCCATTTTGGACCCTGTTATCTATCCTGAAAATTCATCGGACTTCCTCAGAACGCATGACACCTAAATTATACACATTTCAACTACACAATACCAAAAATTTTCAGAATTCCCAACAGGGTTCCCGAGATATGAGCATTCGAAATTCGTCATATTACTCTGAAACACCTTGTATATCATGAACATCAGTGATATTGGAATAAGCAGGTTTTTTTGCCTCGAGAATATTAGTTCAATATGACGAGCTGTGAGGAATCCATTTTTCGTTCAAAATAATACTTTCGCAGATATGATCATCTCTATCTTCTTTCTCTCGTATGGAGACAATGTATTCGAATTTCGCAGGCTCAGCTTGATCACCTTCTATGATGGGAGATGGTTTTAGGCTCCATTCTCACGAGATTCTGTTGGGAGGAAGACAGTTCCATCCCTATGGAAGATCTTAACCCAATAATAGAGATCTGTTGAGGGAAAAAATGGAAAAATTAAAGACACATATACTTTCACGAACCTGAATACAAATACATAATTGAACGAGCATGGCTGCAATCCACTAATATACATGTATGTATCATTCCATGAAGTAAACCTATTCTTGTTGGTTATCCTCCACAGAAATTTCTCCCCTCGAAAATCATTTGCTGGCTGAAAAATTTTCACATGGAATGATCGTGAATGCTCTCTACCGCTTGCTCATAATATTGAATTTCACCATAACTTGGATTCAGGAGGAAAGTTGAGAAATTCTTCTCCAGAAATCATATTAATATGAAGATTTGTTAGAAGGTTAGATTAAGAAGCTTAATTTGTGATTATGGAAATCGATTTCAAACTTATCCTACTCATTTCATCATTTGATTTAGTAGTAGCTCTATGTAGGTAGAAACATTTTTCTCTAGAGAAAGCTACTTCGTTGTGAGTGAATTATTCGTCTAACTTATCTAGTTTCCATAATATTCCCAATAGATATGAGAAAACCCACTCCCAAACCAGCTCCTATCTATAACGGTGATTATGCTGAGCCTGATGAATTCAAATTCATTGTGTCTATAAGAGATAAAAGAGCTCCTATGCTTCATTTTGGAGCTGGATCAATTATCAGTGATAGATGGATACTCACTGCACGTCATGTAGTGCTAAAGATATGGAAACACACTGAATCTGATTACTTCAACATTTCTTACCATCGTCCACTTTTAGTGGTGCCAAAATATAATAACACTCTTCTTGATCTGAGACACAAGCCCATTTATGAGGTGGAGCAAACATTTTGTCCTGGATTCTCAAACGATAGACCAATTTTCAGACATGATAATGATATTGCTCTGATAAAGTTAAAACAACCAATTCCAATTGAAAACAATCCTTACAACATAAGATCTATTCACATGAATGATATACAATTTGATACATCCAGAGTTCATCAATGGAGAGTAGCTGGATGGGGAAAATTTGATCGTAATTTTGATGAGCCTTCAATTTGGTTAAGAAAGGCCACCGTCAACAGTAAACCTCTCAGTCAATGTAAAACAATTCGAGGGTTCAGGCCCTATCAACAGATTTGTATCTCCAGGAATGGTCAGGGCATTTGCAAAGGTGATTCAGGAGGACCTGGTTTGTGGAAAGATTTTTTTGGAGCCGATGAGCTACTAGCTGGTGTTATATCATACGGATCTCCAAACTGCGAGTATGTAAAGATGTCTTGATTTGTTGAGCAGAGTTATTCCCTCTCTTTGCATTCTCAGGAGCTTTGGAGTTATGATGGATGTTGGCTCTTATTACGATTGGATAACCAACACAATGAGAACTGAAAATTCGGATTATATTTGTAGTAGATTAGAGTATACAGAGTACAATCGAGTAAGATGATGAACTTCTGAATCTTCGAAACTCAAGGAAACAATGGCAAATACATTCACAAGTAGGATGAATCTTTATAATTTCTTCGGAAAGTGACTAGCTGATAAAACTGGACTTACTGAAAATGAAAGAAAATTTTTTGCTCTGCCATAAATGTGGCGTGAGTGTATGTAGGAATATCCTAACAATGGAGATCTCAATTCTTTTTTCTACAGATGGAGGAAATCTCACCTCTCGTTATTTGATCATGTGAAAAATGGTGAAAAAGATTTTATATCAGCTAATAATGATTTCAAGAACAATGAATTCGAACTTGCTAGGCTCAGCTAGATAACCTTCCATGATCATAAATGACTTTAGGAAGCTATTTTTCAGGTTTCTGTTGAGAAAATGAGCAATTCGATTCACATGGAACTTATGGAAAAAAACTTTGCGATCAACTCTCATTGAAATTGTACCTGGTACATACTTTCATTAGCCAAGATATGTATACACAATTGAGTGAGAGTGATAACTGTCAAATTGAATCAATTTTGATAAATTGAAGATATAGTTAATGATTATTTTTCTTGAAAACCTGGACTTCTTCAAAACACTAGCTTGGTTTGAATTCTCCATCGAAGCTCCCTTGATTGTTCACTTCTCTGTTGTTAATAGTAGTCAATTCCAGAAGAGCTTGAATTTGAAAAAGACTGAAAAATCTCCAACAAAAATTTATTGTCAAAATTCTCCATTAGTAAGAATAGAAAGCTGAAAACTAGCGCCTAAGGATGAGAATTGAATTCAAACTCAACCTATTAGCTAAATTGTTGATAACTTGATAAAAATTATTGAAGCGAATTCAGTTTTGGTTGTAGCTTTCCCTTCATCGTTGGCTATTTGTGGCTCCAAGATATGATGATTATTTTCACCTTTCGTGAGGATAACCTAATTATGATGCAGATCAAACATTTTATATTAGACTCCGAAACAACAGGCAGGTCCATGAAAAAGACAATGATAATGATATTGCTCTAATAAAGTCAAAGCAATCATTTCTCTAATTACAAACATTCCGTGCAACACAACACCTATCCATATGAATGATCTGCTCTTTGATACATCTTGACCCATTTTGATGAAGAAAAGCTTACACTCACAGCAGACCTTTCCATCAATATCAAAGATTTCCCGCATTCAGACTTTATCAGCAGATATGTATTTCCGGGTGATAGATAGGTATTGGAAACAGTGATTCGGTTGAACCTGTTTTTTGTTTTTTTATGGACCTGATGAGCCACTAGCTAGGGTAATATCTTATGGTATTGAGAGCTGCGAGTGAGAAAAGATTTTCAGAAGGAGAATGGGGGCAATTTTCATTTCTATCCATTCTCAGGAATGTGAGAGTCTTACAAGTTGTTGGCACATATCATGAATGGATAAACAATACAATGAGAACTGAGATTCCAGACTATGTTTGCAGCAGATTAACTTAGCTAGAGTATAGTCGAGCAAGCTCGGTAATTAATTCTCAACCTTTGAAGCTATAAACAAGGTAATAGGTCACAGTGGATTAAAATTTTCTTACCATTTGGTTCATGGATTTCGTTTATCAAAATTTCAAATTCATGTCAAGAGAATTTTAAAGTTCTCATAGATCCATTCTTATCCTAGATAGATAGGTGAAAATTTTTCGAACAGAAAACTTGCTTTACTTTGCCATGCCGTAGAAACCTTTTTTTCATCGTAATCTGATTCAATTCAAAGGCATGAGAAAGCTCCTGTATCAATATTGAATTTCTGAAAAAGCCATGAGCAATAGGGCAACATCACGGCTTGCTCCAAATTGAAACTTCTATCTAACTCAAGAAATGATATTTTTCTGTGAAGAAATTGTTTCTATTTTTTTGAGTTTCTTTTCTGTCACAATATTTGCCAATCTGTCTCCGAGGAATAGGACATCACTTCGATATTATCTAGCTAAGGAGCCTCCTATCATGAGCGGAACAATAACGATACCGAATAAAGAACCAAAAAATACTCTCCCAAAATCATCCCCCATCATGAATGGTGATTTAGCTGGACCTGATGAGTTCAAATACATAGTTGTACTCCGAGAGGTGGGTACTCAGCAGGGGCAGTACAAATCTAGACCTATAGGAGCCGGTGTGATACTGGATGATAAATGGATTCTCACAGTTCGCCACAATATATTGAATGTTCATAAGTCGAACGTAAGCTTGTATTTCAATTTCACTCAGATGAGCACTCTTCTCGTGTATCCTAAGTATGACAATGATCTTCGTCGACACTGGGGCAGACCTTATTATATAGTTAATAAGGCTTTCTGTTATCCCCCTTCGAGTGATCATCCAATTTACTCTAGCGATAACGATGTTGCTCTGATAAAATTGAGAGATTCGATATTTGGAGTTGCGTATCACAAAAATTTCGAGAAAATTGCTATTATTCCTGAATCTTTGAATTTTGATGAGCCTTATGAAATTAAAGTAGCTGGTTGGGGTCAATATCGTATGAACAGTCCAGAGGGATCTGATGAATTGAGGAAAACCACCACTGTCAGTCGTAGAATCGTAGATCTGAAAGATATTGCACCTTATAGACCTCTACAACAGATTGCTATCTACTCCAAAGATCGTGGAACCTGCTATGGAGACTCAGGAGGTCCTGCTGTTGTCAGGAATCTTGAGACTGGAAAAGATGAACTGGTTGGTATTATCTCTTGGGGTGTCACAATGGAAAAATTTGACAAGAACATGACATGTTTGTATGTAGAATTAGAGTGTTTTTGGACTTATATATAATTGAGTTATCCTCATATTTGGATTTTTTCATTCAGAGGTTATGGGTTTCTCCAAAATGCTAACTACTATAGCAACTGGATCAGATCGATCATGAAGCATGAAGATCCAAGAGGACAATATCGTTGTGAAAACTTGGAAAACACAGAGTACAACAAAGTAACATGATCGCTACTTATCAATTAATTTGTTGAAACTTGAGGACTTTGATGGCAGAGGATGATTCATGAACTTTAGGCTCTTTTTCGGAAGATAATTCGAGGCCAGTGCACAGGGCTGATGGATGATGATAAAATTCAGAGGGCAAGTTCGAGGATATCTGAGTAGGCTAGGAGATAATGTAAGAGTATCCTGAACTGAACTACCTATGTAATCTTTCATATGTTCTCTGATGAAACTGTATTCAATCTTTATTCACTTCAGTATTGCACATAATCAGATTCACAGATCACTACACCAGATTGACCTATTCCTGTGCTTTGACGCCAAAATGTAACAGGATTTGTTACTGGATAGAAGAAGCCGTCGCAATTAGAAGTTGACTCTTCAAAAATTGTTAAGCAACTTGACTTCATTCCCCTTCGATCTGTCTATTATCTAGAGCTGCGCCCCACCACGGGGCTATACCAGGTACCCGGGTAAATCATTCTACCCAATACCCCATATACCGGTAACTGGGACGAGTATCGACTACCCGGGTACCTAGAGTAATGAAAGTCTAACCAGCCAATGGCTCCAATAGAAATGCGGGGCAAGAGTTGATTCCCATACCAGCATGCACTTGTACATTCAAAATGAGTTTTAGTTTATCGAGCGGCCTGCAAGCCAGTTTTTTCAAGTATGAACAATGTGAGAAAGTATATACTGAGAAAAGGAACCTCAGAAAGCATGAGAATATCATGCACAACCGTCAAAAGAGAGGAAGTTCATGTTGTTTATGTGATGTTATTGTTACAAACATTGAAAAGTACTGCGAACATCTCACCAATGAACATGGAAATAGAATGGTTATAGAACAACTCGAATTTTCATCTCTAGAAGGCGAGTTTGGTCAATATCATAATGTATAAGGCGACTAACTCCAAAATTTTCCCTTATTATTGATGTGGAGGAATGTGGGGGAATTAC
Source organism: Brevipalpus yothersi (assembly GCA_003956705.1). NCBI lineage: Eukaryota > Metazoa > Arthropoda > Arachnida > Trombidiformes > Tenuipalpidae > Brevipalpus > Brevipalpus yothersi. Next base: position 66,934 of record QZCP01000235.1, on the reverse strand, counting down.
TTCTGATTTTTTAGCATGGAAATCACGAATTGAGGATGAAGAGACAGCGCAGTTTGCGTTAAAAAAAGAGAAGAGGGCCGTCGATATCATGAATGCAATAGATCAGGGGAATATAAGCCTAGTGGGAGTAATGTTCGAGCAAAAAGAAAGCAAGACACAAGGAAGATAGGAAAAAGATATCCTTCGACGATTAAAGTGCATGAAAAAGATGATGAAGTACTTGTTACGTTTTTTTGTACTCACGTTGGGCATCAGAAAGAAATGAAACACATCAGCATTCCACAGCATGATCGAACTGAGATAGCTCAGCATATTGCTGGTGGTGTGAGCGAAGATAGGATTTTGGAAAGGATCCGAGACACCTGGACAGAGATGAACAACAAAGGAGTACACAGAATCCAGAACAAAGACTTGATAAATATTACTCACAGCTACAAGCTCGATAGCAACATTGTTCGGTATAAGAATGATCTGATCAGTGTCGAATCATGGATAGAAGAAATGCACTCTTCTGACTTGACCCGATAATCATACATCAGGTTCAGAATGAGCAAGAGGATCGTCGTCTCATTCTCAGAATTTCCAATCGAGCTCGGGGATACATGCTTGATAGGTTGGGTGATGATGTAATTGCTATGGACTCAACCCATGGAATAAATGATTATGGTTTTCAGCTGACAACTGTCATGGTTGTTGATGGAAACAAGTGAGCTTCCATATAGAATAAAGAATATAATGCATGATCTTTTTCTCACATAAATGGTTTTCCAGTGGCTTTTTGTTATTCATCAAAGGTGAATCATGAAGTTTTCTTAAAGTTGTCCAGGCGCTGAGAAATAGCTGCAATGTGGTAACACCAAAAGTTTTCATGACTGATGATTGTTTCACATCCCACAATGCATTGAGGGAGATTTTTGGCCCACCTCAGAACAAGTTGCTCTGTACATGGCATGTCTTGAAGAACTGAAACTTAAATCTCAAGAAAAAGATTCTCGATGCCCCTCTCAGAAAAAAGTAGCGGCGAATCTTCATTTAATCCATAACATGATCAGAGTGGAAGAGTTCGAGAAACATGGCCAACTTTTCATAACCAAATATGGAGAACCAGGAACTGAACATTTTATGGATCATCTCCTTCCTCATTACTGGGAACGGAGAAAGCAGTGTGCTCTTTGCTATCGATGAAATCTCAATATAAATACTAACATGCTTCTCGAAACATTTCATAGGTAAGTAGGTGGAGGAATGTGGGGGAACTTCTGAACCATTTTCTGTTTCATAATTCTAGAATACTCAAGCATATTTCCATGGTGGGCAAAAAAGTTCGGAGGCTGGATGAATCTTTGCACCACTTGACCCGAGCTATGGACTATTACCAGTACCAGGGGATGATTCGGAAAGAGCAAGGATTCATACCACCAAAACTGAGCACACTCCGACGTTGGCATGATCGAGCTCTGGAATCGCAATTCATCGTTTCTCGATCAGACAAGATTCCAGATGAATGGTTTGTCCTCTCGCAATCTGATGATGGTACGAACATGTACACTGTTGTTTTCTCGGACATCGAATGTGAATGTTTGCTCAGATGTGAACGTTGTGATATCTGCATCAAGCAAGCAAAGTGTGACTGTTTCGACTATTGTATCAAAGGAAATCTTTGCAAACACATTCACTACATTGTTATGGAGCATAGAGGTCTCTACAAGGTTCAGCATGCAGATGATCAAGAGAAAGAGTTGATAATTGATCAAGAAGAAGAACAAATCATCGAAATTCACAAGGGCCGGATCCCAGATACCTTAGCACTTTTCAGACGACTTGTTGTTTGTCTGATAGACATGGTCATCACTCCACTGGCTTAATTCATCTGCATGGTTACATTTAGCGAGGATACGATAGATCAAATTTCGGAGTTTGAAGTGGGCTTAAAGGCCAGAAAAACATTAATATCTTCTAACAATTTTTCTGCAGCTGAGGGTTGAATTATCGATGGACAAACACTTGTGATGATAGCTGGCAAAGTATCAATCGATAGGATTCTATAATTTTCAACTTAGCAAACTGACAGTTTATTCATCCCGAACTAGAGAGATTAGCTGAATAAAGCTCAAAACGAGTATGGAGATCAAAAATCAAGTTTCCCCTGGTTATGATCAATTGGAAGGCCCTTGAAAAATGTATGATAAATATTGGCGAATGGACATAGTACTTGCTCGAGAGCTGAGATAGCTCAATTTTCAAGTCATTCTAATTGTGAATTTCAATGAGCTCTTATCTGAAATCGATTTTTGCTAGTTCTTATCATGATTTGTTTTTGATATAATTTGAGTCTGAGTATAGCTTCTCCATTTCCCAGTCACAACTGTGTCAGCCAGTGGATTGCTACATTCTTTAACTCTACCGTAATTTGCACCTCTTTGTTCTTCGCTGATATATGATTGTTGATATATTCAAGTTTTTTTGAGCTTTTCATCGCCGATTTGATCCTCTATCGATTGCCTGTAGCAGCTTCCACTCATAGGGAATTGAGCTGTATCACTATAGTGTATGTTCCAACTGCTTACCTGGACTGTTGAGTGATCAATCCAACAACCAACTCTTTCTCACTCCCTTCGAGGATAAAAATATTGATCGGAGTTTTCTTGTGCTCAAAAAGTAAGTTCCTCATGAAGTAACCTTCTCCTCCTGCTCAGATTTTTAAGCCTCAGTTTCTTCTTCTCTCTCCATCATGATTTGTACACTCTTTGTCTCGTTCTGATTTATCAATAGTCGTTTTCCATCAAATTATGAACGAAACAGGTTATTATTCTATACATTAATTGATTTGATTTGATAGATATTTTACCTCCGAATATTCAACGAAGATTCTCCCTAACTCTTGCTCTTGATCACTTTCATATCCATGGTAATATGGATGATAGCTCATGACATGACTTAAGAATTTCACATTGATCATCAACATATTCTACCTTGATTGAGAATAAACATCCCATCCCAGTATATGCAATGGAAGAACAATGCCAAGAAAGTGAAGCGGAATGATTAAGAAGTGGGATAAAAGTTGAACAAGAGATGAACTTGATGAAGAATATGCTGAGGCTTCGAATGTTGGCAAGAAAGCATGGAGAGAAAGAGAGAGAGATAGATAGAAAATACAGAAGAATACATGAGCCACCAGGTTCCTCATTTTCTTCTTGATGGCCAGCAATCGATTATATCTGAGCCAATATCCAAAGAAGTTAGCACAAAGAGGTGATGGAAACTATTCCATCTCATTCCGTTTTCATCTCTTGCTCATTTTTCCCTTCTTTGTTTCTCATGCTTACCCTTTTTCCATGGTGTATACACTCATACTCGTTTATGATTGCTTTTCCCATCTCTCACATACCCAAATGGTAAACCTGATTCGAATGTGAATGAATAACAAAATTTAGCTATCATTGCTCGGGAATCAAATTGCATTAGTTCAAATGGAGAAACCTGTCGATAGTTATTATCCAATAGAACTGCGTGCTGTGTCTAGCATACTTTGTGTGTGTACACAAGGAGAACGGAAGTGGCAACAATAACTCAGAAGTGACATCATTATCTTAGGCTAACAAGGCTTCAAGAGCCACTCATACTAGGAGAGAGAGAGAGAGAATTATAAACTATCGCATATGACCCAATTTTGACTTTGGAATTTCAATATCAATGGGATGCTTGAATATTTAGATGATGATGGTTGTCGATACCCCTGAAAATGTGTTTCTGTCTGATCTTAATTATCAACATTCTTGACAATTTCAAGTTGACAGGGTTCGCTTTACTCCAACCTTATTCTACTCTCTCTCTCTCTCTCTCTCTCTCTCTCTCTCTCTCTCTCTCTCTCTCTCTCTCTATGAGCCAAATTCGACGATTCATATCCCATGAATATCCAATTCATGGTGAGAGTGTGGAATGAATTAAAAACCTGATCATGGGAGACTGAATATTGTCAGCGGTATCTTCATCTCATTATTATTATGGTATGAATTGGAATCATCCATCACCCACCCTCAGCTTGCTCATTCAGATCTTTCAACATACTCTTTCTCTCTTCTTCAATCGTTTGAGATAATCGGAGTACTGTTTCTGGTTTTGATCTCCCATTCCAAATATCTCCTTTCTCTCAAACAGATTATTAACTTGAATGGTCAAACCAATAGCTGGATAATTCTCCTTCTTCTATCTCTCTTTCTCTTTCTCTCTCTTTACCTCTACCTCTCTCTCAGTCAACTCCTTTCCATGGTATATTTTGCTCATGAAACTTTCAATGATCACTTTTGGAAATCTAAAATCTTCAAGATTATCAACAACTCAAAAAAAGTCATCAAACACGAGGCACTGGCACATCTCTCTCTCTCTCTCTCTCTCTCTCTCTCTCTCTCTCTCTCTCTCTCTTCCTCCTTCTATTCTTCTCTCCGCATCAATATTTTTGAAAATTTCGACCCTTCCATGCTTTATCTCGGGTCAGACAGAAAATCCTCACCTCATCTCCATGATTAGCATAATGAAAAATTCCTACTAAAATTCTGATCTACAACGTTCTTTCCAACAACAGGGATAATCGAGATTCCATCAATCCGAGCATGTTTCCCCATCCAAAAATGTCCTCAATTTGCTCATTCAACAGCTGAACAAGAAGAGGCTACCACCGTTGGTTCCACCCAATGCTGAAGATGAAGTAGTTGCTCTGAAAATTTATGATATTCTATATATAAAGTCCAAAGGTGGAGGTACTTCTGTTGAAGAACTCTGCCTCATTGACGATTTTGATAATGAAAATGATCAAGATTCAGTTGACTCTTCTGATCAAGATGACTCGAGTGAGAAAATGTTAGAAGAACAATTCCTACAAGATCATGAAGAATCGTTTAGTGCAGGGGCTCTCCAAGATTGGACATTGGCTGATACAGATGATGATGAGGATCTCGCCAATGTTTCAGTCTATGAGCCTACACCCCGAAAAGCCGAGAGAAAGAAAATTTACGAGGAATTCAAAATTTCTACAATGGAAGAAATTGTTGCTCATCAGAAAAAGTTTGGTAACAAATCTTGCTTCAAGCGTTGGCCAAAATTGAATGATGATCACCATAAGATTGATCGTATAAAAGCATCCCTCAGAGATGAATGAAATCGAGAATCCAAGCGACAGGTTATTCGCGAGATCACGTGGAAGCGTTTTCGTGAGTGCAGAGACAGTTTGAAAACTGTTCATGATATCGACCTTCTAAAATGGCCGAGAAAATTTGCTGAAGAGCTTAAAGTAGATTTCAAGCCTAGTAAGAAGTGGCTGCACCTCTTCAAGACGGAGTATAGAATGACCCAACGAAAGGTTGATAGATATGTGACTGAACTAGAGCTCAAAGATGCGAAAAATATCAGGGAAATAGCTAGGAAATTTGTACAGAAAATAAATAACCTCAAGATACAGGCTGGACTCACTGACTCCGTAGTATGGAACAGTGATCAATCTGGGTTCAACTATGAATTGGTTTCTACCAGAACTCTAAGTGATGAAGAAGAGAAGCTTACTCAAGCACTAGTTCAGTCAAAAAATGCTACAACTCACTCTTATACTCTTCAAGTTCTTATTTCGAACGCAGGTTATTTAGCACCCACAGCTCTAATTTGTTCCCAAGAGCCCAAAGGCCTTATGAGTGTTCTATTGAAAGTGAGGCTTGATCGAAATAAGCCAAGCAATATCACATATACGCGTTCAAAAAGTGGAAATATGAACAAATCAACACTTGGTTTCTGGGTCCGTGAGTGTCTTGATGATGTTGTCAACAGCAAAACTCTCTTACTAGTTGATTCATGGGGAGGTCATAAGGATCTCACAATATTTGGGCAAAACATGGACACTCACAATGGAGGATAGGTAATTGGTAGGCTGCTTTTTCACTGAAAAGTTCATGGAATGAGAGCTTATGTAGCCAAAATAATAAACGGAATAAATTTAGGTGCCCAATCGCAGAGAGTGAGAGAAGAAAATTGGGAGAAAATTCTATTTTTGAAGCTATGCACATAGCTTAAATTCATTCCGCTGGCTCAATAACTGTCATCTCCCTACAATAATGCGGTAAATTGAAGAAATAAAGGAGACAGAAGTGCTTCTGACACCAAGAACATTGAATGAAAGATGAAGAATGTCAATTTTCAATTGAGCAAGAGAGACCTTTCCGTGTTGACCAGGGGAAGTGAAACCCAAAAATGAGGTCGTGAAACTGGTTCCTACATTATAGGTTGGGAGAGACGGAGAAGGGAACCAACAGCCGAAATTTTTCGCCATGTTGGCAGTTCCACTTCTCCTCTCTCCCGGACAGTTTCAGTATTGCAAACATGAATCAAGTGAATTAAATGAAAACCCCAAAAACAATGTAATTTAATCCTTACACTCAATTTCCACTGAGAATGGATAATAATAGCTCGCCATGTTGTAGTGGAACAATACAATGATTCTCGCTCTTATTATATATCAAAATCTCAGAAATTTCACCTTTGTATTTGTGTCGAAAATATCACTATTTTCATCAAAAAATTCCTGATTTGGTGAAAAATTTATTCAGTTAACTTTTCTTTACAGAATCTTGTTGTTTACTCTACGAAAAATAACATAGCTCTCATACAACTTGAGGATCCCACACCATTATTAAACTAGCAGCCGTTACAATTTTGGAAAAATTGATAAGTAGCAAGTTGAATCAAAAAAGCGGATCAAAACCAGAGTTAGTCTCCGGGAAGAGGAGAACATAACAACATCTCTTCTGATTGATCTCATTGCGCCAAGAATAGAGATGAGAAATATCAGATCATAAGATGAACAGGTTGGTCATGGAATAAATACTCTCTGTATGAAATATAAAGTTTCATCGAAATATTATTGAATCTCAAAAAGCTTTAGTTTTGATATCAAATGAGCTTAATGATCCCAATGAGTTTTGAATTAAACGTTCAACATCATTGCATAAATGACTTTTTCATTGGTAAAATTTTCTTTCTATTTCTTGTTGAGTCACAACTTTATTGCTCAAAGTATGACCAAATAATCTTTAACTGATTTGTTGATTGATGTAGAAATAACTCAATTTTTTATGATAGGATATGGCAAGAAAAGTTCTCCTTCTCCAAGTTCTATCGTAGATGGAGACCTTGCTGATGAAAATGAGTTTCGATATATTGTTGCAATAAGACGAGAAAGTTACGATTTTCATGGAGGTGGCTCAATCATTCATCCAGAATGGATAATCACTGCTCGTCATGTAGTGGTGGAACAATATGATGATCCAGAGAGTGATTATTTCAACCTTTCAGCGATGGAAACTCTTTATGTGTACCCAAAATTTCACAATAATTTGACTCGTTTCTATCGAAAGTTTGGCTATCGTGTCAAAAATTTATACTGTCATCCTTTCTCTGATGATATTGAGTTATTCAGTACTGATAGTGACATAGCTTTGGTGCAGTTGGAATATCCAATACCATTGGGACCAGAAAGCTATTACAAATTCGAATATATTGATCTGAATTTTAGGTTTCTAGATTTCCAACGCACTCAATTTGAACTTATAGCCGCAGGATGGGGAATGTCTGAAGCACTTAGACTGAATGATTCTGATCAGAACCGAAATTATGATCTTAGAAAAGCTACTTATAGAAGTACCCCAGTTAGTATGCGCCAATATCCTGAATTCCGGCCATTTCAACAGTTTTCTATGCTCAATCCCAAGCAAGGTGTTTGTGATGGTGATTCAGGAGGTCCTATCGTAATGAGAAACCCAAAATCTGGAAAAGATGTGCAAGTGGGTATAATTTCGTATGCACCTATCGACTGCGAGTAAGTTCAAGATTCAAACAAATTTTATGAATTTCTCAAACAGTCTGCTTGATTCTTCTCTCTTCAGTGGTCCATCACTTCAACAGAACATTATGTTCTATCAGAAGTGGATTGTGGATATAGTTCAGGGGGGAGATTCTGAAGAGATACTACAGAAATATAGTTGTTCCAATTTATATGGAAAAGAATACAATAATTGGAACCGACGAAAGTTTTCGCATCGATTAAAGCAGAGAAAAACCTTCTCCACAAATTGATATTGACTGAGGTGGTTCAAGAAGATTTTGATCTGAGGAATCAACTTTTGGCTTTTTCTCCCTTCTATTCTTCTCCTTACCGGTAATGATTAGTATTCGACTGCCAAAGACAAAATTTGAATTTCCATAAGAAGATTCCCCGATCTATTGTTATCATGACTGAATCTTGCTCGTGAACTACATGGTCGAAGGAGAGAAACCCAGAAATCAAGAAATTAAGCATCGAGAAAGGTTTTCAAAAGAGGTTATGAGCAGCTCATCCTTATGAAGTTATGGATAGAGAGAGAGAGAGAGAGAGAGAGAGAGAGAGAGAGAGAGAGAGAGAGAGAGTTATCCACCAAGAAAGTAATCGAGAGCAAATTTGATGAGAAGCGTTTTTCATCATTAAAATACTTTATAATTTTATTCCTTAAAAAAGAAGAATGAACGACTCTTGATTTGATAATTCTTAGGGGCTGGTAATAAGGATAGAAAACCTTAGATGAGAAGATGAATGTTGCTCAGAAGCATGTAATCAATCACAAAACTTCAAGCTTTTTATTGAAAATATTGAGTTGCATTGAAATTTTATTCAAATTCATTCGAGAAGATTGAGTTTTGAAATGAGCCTAATGAATCTTGAACTAAATATCCAGCAAGGTTTCATTAAATGACTTTATCGTTGCTGAAAACTTCTATTCATCTGTTTTCGATCTACATCCTTATCAGTCTGAGTATGAACGATAAAAAACTCTATATTGAAATTCATTCAAATGAATCTTGATTATTACATGGAAGTAATTCAAATCTTATAATACAATAGGGTATGAAGCGAGAGCCTCTCCACTCCCGAGTTCAATCATAGATGGACCATTTGCTGATGAAAATGAGTTCAAGTACATTGTTGCAATAAGACAAGAGGGTTTCGGATTTCATGGAGCTGGTTCAATTCTCCATCCAGAATGGATAATCACTGCCCGTCATGTAGTGGTGAAAAAATATGATGATCCTAAATCCAGTTATTTCAATATGTCGAAAAGAGGACCTTTAGGAGTGTACCCAAAATATCACAATAACTTGTCATATTACTATGAGAGGGTTGCTTATCCGGTCAAACATTTATACTGTCATCCTTTCTCAGACGATATTAATGTATATGGTACTGACAATGATATAGCATTGGTGCAATTGATATATCCCTTACCTCTGGAAGCTAATAGTAATTACAAGTTTGAGAAAATTGATTGGAATACCAGAGACATCGATTTTCAATTTGGTAAAATTGATCTCATGGGAGTTGGATGGGGTCTGACATCATCGCCAAAAAAGGAAGGTAATATACGAAATTTACAGCTGAGAAAAGCTTATTATAAAAGTTTCCAAGTGAGTATGTGGGCTGATCATCAATTCAGACCATTTCAGCAATTCAAAATGAGCAACCCGAAGCATGAAATCTGTAGAGGCGATTCTGGTGGACCTGTTGTAATAAGAGACTCTAGAACTGGGAAAGATTTGCTTGTGGGTGTCATTTCGAATGGACCCTCAAACTGCAAGTGAGTGGAGGTTCATTAGAATTTCGCAAATTTTTACCGAGATTTGGACATTATACTTGAATAATTTCTCCACTAGGGGTCCATCAACTCATCAGAACATTGCATTTTATAAAGAATGGATCGAGGAGGTAGTAAAAAAAGGAGACCCGGTGGAAAATTTGCGAAAATATAGCTGTGATAACATATATGGAGAGTACAATAATCTATAAGTTCCATGTTATCCTTACTATGATGCCTATTCTTGTGCTGATAGCATGTAGTAACTGCTGTAGCCAATTTTCAATTTGGTAAAATTGATTTTATGTGAGCTGAATGGGGTTTGCATTATATTTGGAGTCAACTTATAACTTTCTGTTCTGTCAATTTTTCATTGATTCTGTATGCATGTTCTTATTTCATTTATTTTCGTGGTGCTTTCCACTTTGTATTAGATATTGCCCTTAAGAACAGACAGCTAAGTCAATCAGCGAGATCAGATAGATTTCAAAATCGCGGAAAAAGAGAACGCAAGTGATAGGAAAAGTGAAAATTGCAATTTACAATGTTTAGAAGAGTTTCGAGATGTAAAATAGGATATGCTCAACCCAAACGTTTGATAAAGGTTCTTAATTCCCACCAGCTACTTGTACTTGGGGATCATTTTTGATTGATTATCACCTGAGTCAGTCAAGTTTTCATCATGAATTGATTTTCATGCTAAAAGAGAATATTAATCGATCAGATCACTGAATTCTGTAGCCTTTGTCTAGAGGAGTTCTCAACTTCGCTGATTTGTCTCACACACCAGATTATCATTGATAGTGATAGTGATAGCCGTTGAGGAATCTCAAACGGATCGTAAATTGGATTAGATGAGTTGACCATGTCACTTGAGGCCAAAAAAACTAATAAAAAATACTCTCTTTCAGGTGTTTAAACGTACATCAAGTTAAAGATGAATCCAGAAACAAATGAGCCAGACTTTTCTCTAAACAACATCTTTTACCCTCCAAAAGTCTAGCAGAACTTTGATTTTTTGAAGTACATATTCAAGATGTTGTAGCTGCTGTAGAAGTTATGGATACCATGGACGCCGTAGATGTAGATGCTATGGATGCTGTGGATGCCGCGGTTGCTGTAGATGTTGGAGATGCTATGGATGTTGCTGTAGATGCTACAGATGATGCAGATGCTATAGATACCATGGATGTTGCTGATGATGTAGATGATAAACTATCTAAACCAGTTGTTTTGCCACCTTGATGAGAATTTGTAATACCTGATCCATTTTCGGAACACTTGTAGAGTTTATTGATCTTCCTAATGTCATTAGCATTAGCTTCTTTGGCACGTTCAAATTTGACACTTTTATCTTTGGGAATAATTGTTGGTGCTGAGCCAGCAGCAAAAGCGTGTGCCGGATAGTGCATGATACTTTGAATATCATATTTTTCACCCAAAAGGTCCATATCTTGTGTAGTAGCCTTCTTAAACTGTACTGCACCACCAGAAATCATATTTTTCCACAAAATTTTGATGTAATGATCTCGATCATAGCGAGATTGTTCATGGAAGAAGCCCAACGCATGCATCAATTCATGCTGTATGGTAGCTATGTAGAGACATTTTCTATCCAATGATACTAATTGCTTTCTACCAGAACGTCCCAAAGTAGTGAAGCATCCAGAAATGGGACGAATATCTAGATAGGCTTTTTCACCATTTTTCCTGGGCACAAAACGAATGCATGTCTGCTCTTGTAGCCGTTTCATTGCTTTTGCTATAGCAGTACGATCTTTTTGTGTATAATTATTTGATATTATGTAGTGAACTTTTCCTTCTGGCCATAATCTTCTCCTCAATTTTGTGGCACTTCGATGTTGCTCTTGAGGCCAATCGATATCACCTTCAAATTTTTCCATCGATAAATGATATGTATCATTGAGAGAGTTTAGATCATCTGTATAATTTTCAGCATTCCTGAAATCTAGATCAGTCAAATGTGTTCCCTCATCATCACCATCCACATCGTGGATTGTTTCGGTGGGGACAAGGGAAACTGATGGGGTAAATGAAATATCTCGCCTATCCAATCTCGCGTGTAAATTTGAGAGGAAAACACTTAGAATCACCATGATCAGGCCACAATATGCACTAGCCTTGGTTAAATCAAGCCTAGTAAAAGTCATGATATATAGTCTCTAAAGCGAAAAATGAGAGAGTAACACAGCATAATTGGAGTATATATAAAAAGCTAAGAGCAAAACTTTGCATGATGTTAGTATAAGTTCTTTTCATGATCTTGAATTACAAATTATGAGGCAATTATGAGGTAAAAATTGATGAATGAATGAAGTACATTTCAATTTTTCTTACTTTCAGTTTTAATCAAATTCTTTTTTCCACCTATCCAGCTTCAATAGCTGATTTTCAACGATAACTCATTGATATGGTATTAAAGATGAAGGTAGTGAGAAAATCAGATAATTTCGTAATGAAGAGATTTTGGAAGATTTTTATCATGATTTATCACAGCTTGAAGGGCCACTATTGAACTCTAATGAGAATTATATGGAGTAGATGATGTTCATTCCAAAAAGAGGTTCCTAGAATGTAACAATAGGGAACCAGGGAAGAACCAACATGCAAATGATTCATGTTAGTATTTTACTGATAGCAGTATAGTTCCATCTCAATTCGTCTGATTATATCCATATTCTCCACATTTGTATAGTTTATTAATTTTCCTAATATCATTTGCATTTGCCAACTTATCACGAAAAATTTTTTTACCATCTTTCGTCAACACAGTTGACTTATTTTTATCTTTGGCAAAAGCCATCGATTCATAGTGCATAATACTGTGAATATCATACTTTTCACCAAGAGGATTCATATTTTCTTTGGAAGTTTTTTTGAACTGAGGAATGGCTTCTTTTTTGACATTGTCCCACAATATTTCTACATACTTATCTCGATCATAGCGAGATTGTTCATGATAAAAGCCCAAGGCATGCATCAATTCATGTTGCACAGTTCCAACAGTTATACAGCCTCCTTGTGCCAATGAAACTCTCTGTTTTCCGCCAGCACGTCCACAAAAAGTATAACAGCCTTCTTTAGGTTCAATGAAGATATATGATGAATCGTTTGATTTTTTGGGCTCAAAGTGAACACATGTTTGATTGTTGAGCAATTTGATTGCTTTCGCAAGAATTAATCGTTCTTTTTCTGTATATCTTTTGGATATTGCGAATGGAACTCTCTTATCGGGCCATAATTTTCGCTCATCCGATGTCATACTTCGTTTCCCATTGGGCATCAGGATGTCCCCTTCAAATTTATCCAAAGCGTACATCATTGCACTATTGTACTCATTTGGATCATCTTCCACAGAATCAGAATTTCGAAAATCATCTGAAGTTAAGCTGGATTCCGAGTCAATAGTCTCCTCGGATCTTAATGTCAACTCCGTATTATTTGGATCGTTTGTAGTTTCTTGATTGTCACAGCCATGATTGATCATGAGAACCAAGGATAAAAGAATTTTTGATACTCGTTCTTCCGAATGAGCCATGTTTTTAGAGTTTCACCTAGTAAAATTTTTTCTCAGCTTAAGCAAGGCTGTCAAAGCAAGTTGTGAGCTTAATGATGATGAAAATTTGTGTGTGTATTAATATTGTTTGATGAGATTGAATTTCCCATATTCATACTGATAATTACGAGCTGATTGAGCTGATATTTGAGTTCAGGATAGACGAAATTGTAGAGAAAACCTTCCTCAATTTGTACACAGTTCTGGTCACAAGAATTGCTTCTTGTAGAGGACTTATGGAGAATTGAATTTCTTTGAAATATTAAAATAGTAACGGTATGAAAAACCGTTCATCAAAATAATTAGAACCAGTACATCGAGAAACTAATTCAAAGCAATCGCTCAACAAAACTTCAAATGATGGACCACTGGTCAGATCAGTAACATTTGTAAAGTTTATTGATTTTTCGATAATCATTTTCAGTTGCAATCTTGGCAGGATGAAGGACTTGGCCCGATTTTGTCAACATGGTTGGATAACGATTTTTACTGAAAGCATATGAATCATAATGCATCACACTTTTCATATCATATCGGAAGCCCCGAAAATCCATCTCATTTCGAGTTGCTCTCTGAAACTGAGATTCCATTCCATGCATAATATTAGGCCACTTTATTCTGATGAAACTATCTCGATCATAGCGAGATTGTTCATGATAAAAGCCTAACGCATGCATCAATTCATGCTGCACAATACCAACTCCGAGGCAACCTCTACCCAATGAAACTGGCTGTTTTTGACCAGAATAACCAACATATGACCAACAGCCCTCATGAAATGATTCAATAGACAGATAAGCGTAATGATTAAATTTTTTAGGCACAAATCGTACACATGTTCGCTGTTGAATTGAATTCATTGCTCTTGCTATGACAGCTCTATCCGATTCTCCAAATCCATCACTTATTAGGTATGGAACTTTTCTCCCTGGCCACAGTCTGTTCTCATATCTTACCATGCTTCTTGTTTGTCCATTTTTATCTTTTTTGAATACCATATCTCCTTCAAATTTGTCATCAGCATACATCGCTGAAATGTTGAATTCAACATGATCCACATCAACATGATTAGAATTTTCAAAATCTTTCCTCTTCAAAACTGTGTATCCTGGTTGATAATCTACAGCTTTAGAGTCATCATCGTCTTCAGCCTTTGATATCCTAGTATCTGAGAGGTTTTGGGCTTCAGTAATTAACGTGCCCTCTCTGAATTCGTGTTTCCTTAACGAGAAGGTCAATTGAGAAGGCAATCATGCTTGTTATTTCCAAATCAATATGAGACAAGAAACTTAACCTCATCAACGTATTGTTGATCATAGAAATCGAAATACATGTACTTACGTAGGCATGGCTCCAGAAGTAAGACTCATGTCCATCACAAAAATATACCACAGAAGAGCTTGTAGAGATAGAATAACTCTTTTTTGGAACATCTCCTTTGAACTTTTGAGCCTCTCTCTTGCTTTTATAAGCTTGAAGATTATCCCTTCAGAAAAATTGGAAAAAATATTCTACATGATATTAGTATGTGTTTCCTTGGTAATATTAGATTTCTTAATTTCCTAGCAAATTAATAGATTTTTATTTAATTTATGATCTGCTATTTGAATACATGAGCATTGCAATTCTTGATGGTTGATGCTGATTGCTAGTGTACAGGATTGAGCCCTTCTCTGGTTTGTTCAGATTAATCATCACAACTGAAAACACACCAGAAAATTGGGAAAAGTCTCACTCGAAAATAAAGGGTGTTTTTCTGAGTCGAATACTCTTTGCAGTTCTCGAGAAAATTGGCTATGAAATCATTTTCCAAGTACCAATAAAGTGATTTCGAGATACGATACATAGATACGATGTATCATCATATTGTTCTTAATTCACATGGCAAACTGGTTGTGATCTTATATAAAGACACGCTCAATCCTGGAACTATTTTGGTTAGCTTGAAAAACGCTCTCGGTTACGAAAATGCTCAGAACCTACTAATTCGTGCTCTAATTTCTAGAAATCATACAGCCTTGGAGAGTGATTTGAATCCTCTCTCGTATCATTTGCGCATTTCTGAGCTGATATTTTTTGACCACCTCAATGAAAAAAGTGTGATTCCACTGAAATTTTCATCTATCAGGAGCAAAAATCTGGTTAAATCAGTGATCAAAGATGATAAAATGACCCAATCGGACTCTTTTCATTGAGATAAGGTGGTCAAAAATTAACGAATTTTTCTATCTCGTGTCTAAAAAATATCAGCTCAAAAATGGGCGAATGATACTCAGAGAGGGTTCAAACTCACTCTCCGTGGCTGTATGCATCAGTGAGCCTAATTTGTATGGAATATCGATCCTTGACATTAATGTACATGATTCAATCCCTGGAGTGAAGGGAGTCAGTTTATCAAGATGGTTCATTTGGGATGATTAGCCAATAGTTTTATGAGTATAATTGGGAATTGAATTAAGATCAGAAATCAAACCCCTCAGGCATCAGTTAATCAAGCTTTCAGACACTTACAATCGGTAGCAAATTTCCTACGGAAAATCTGTTTTTCCATTTTCAGTACTCTATCATGTATTATGAGAAGCTACTCTCTGCATCAATTGATTTGATAGATTTCTTCACCTCTTCAAACTTCAACTGGGTACAGCTCAAGAACGCCAGAAATCATCGAACAAATATCTCACCATTTCCTCTCCCTACATTTGAATAATTTGTTAATTTTCTTCATATCATTAAAATTTGCAAATTTAGCTGGAGAAATCCATTCACCACCTTTTGTCAGCATAGATGGCTTAGAAGGACTCATACTAAATGCCAGGGAAGAATAGTGCATAACACTGTTCAAATCATATTTTTCCCCAAGAGTGTCCATTCCCCGTTTGTCTGCCTTACGAAATTGGCTTTCCATGTCATTATCAATATTTTCCCACAATATTTTGACATACTGATCACGATCATACCGGCTTTGTTCATGATAGAAACCCAATGTATGCATCAACTCATGCTGCATTACCCCAAACTTCATGCACCAATTTGAGCCGATCACAACCTCCTGTCTGCCACCAATTCGTCCCACAAGAGAATAGCAACTTTTTGCAGCCGATATGTGGACATAATCTTTATCATCAGGTTTTTTGGGTACAAAACGGATGCACGTTCGATTCTGAAAACTTTGTATTACCCTAGCTAGCATTGCTCGATTCTGCTTGGAATATTTACATGAAATTGTGTATGGAATCATGGGACTGGGCCATTGTTTGATTTTGTCTTTTATCATACTTCTTGTTCCTGGTTCCATCACGATATCACCTTCGAACTTATCCTTGGAATACATGGCCGACACATCGTATCCACCATCTATTTCCTTATTTGGTGCAGCATTGCGAAAATCTTCCTCAGTTAAGAACGTTTCATGGTGAGCATTTCCATTGCATGCTTGGACTATAAGTCTTTTCTGACTTACTGAATTTTTTTTATTTATGCTTCTACAGCTACACCCAATAATCAAAATGCACGATAAAAGAAATTGTGGACAAACATCTATCGAAAACATTACGCGTGAGTGCGATGTTTTTTTTCTGTTCTTAAAGGCTCTCACGAGCTGTCAGTAATGGAAAATTTTATCAAAAAATCAAACCCAGAGAGCATTATTAAATTACCGATACTTTTGATTCCGATTTCCACTCAATTTTGAATAGGAAGCGAAAACTGGTGAACCTTTCGTCGCATCTGGAGAAACTCCCTCTCTGCCCATGTTACGATTTTTTTGGATACTCGATATTTTGTTTGTAATGCCCAAGTACTTGAATTTTTAGTTCTCTGAAAAATGAAGGCAAATCGGACTCTCTAATCCCGATTAGGCACACAAACTATATCGCCTCTCAATTGAATGAAGTCGCATTCGCGTTTAGAGAAACTTTTACAATCGACAAATCGTATCGATTCCTTCATAGATTCTTTTCCGATTGATTCTTCGGTCACCAAGCACTTGGTGTCTTCTATGAGAAAAAATTGACCCTATTAAGGAAGATTTAAGGCATTTTTTCGAGCTAATGATCTTGTATCTTTGAGAACATTGGGCTACATCTGATTTTCGAAAGCTTCATGTTCTGCTATGAGAGCACAAAATTTCCATAATATTCGAATCACAATTCACTAAATTGTTATCATTCGAATATTGCAATCAATCTTTCCACTGAAGATTACTAGAATAGACCAGTTTGATTTTAAAATTAGCAATAAAACACTGCAATACTTTAATTAAATACTTTTTAAACATTTATACATGACCGAAAGAGAAACTTTCGAATAATTGATGGGAAATTAAGGTCAAATTTTGATAAATAATCACTTAATTTAAACCCTCTGAAATCATTTATCCGAAAGTGTCCCCACAGTGACTCATTATTTAATCGCCTTTAGTAATATAGTTTTTGAGCTGTTTATAATTTCGACGTACAATTGTAGAGTTTATTGATTTTTCTGTAATCGTTGGGATTCGCCAATCTGGGTCGCTTGATGTTGGTACCATTTTTCTGGAGCATTGTTGGCTGTCGATTTTTGCTAAAAGCCATTGAATCATACTGCATGATACTTTGAATATCATATCTTTCACCATGAACATTCATCTCACTCTTACTTGCCTTACGAAATTGACTATGCATACGAGGTCTGATGTTATTTGGCAATATTTTGATAAAATCATCTCGATCATAGCGTGATTGTTCATGATAGAAGCCTAAAGTGTGCATCAGCTCATGCTGAACAATTCCAACAAACACACATCCATATCGTGACAATACAACTGGCTGTTTTCGGCCTATTTTTCCTAAATATGTATAGCAACCTCCTCCAGGCTTGATGTAAAGATATGCCTTGTCCCTTCTTGCTTTTGGCACAAAACGGAGACATGTCTCATTTTGGAGAATACCCATAGCTCTAGCCATGACTGCTCGTTCTTTTTTGTTGTATTTCCTTGAAATTGCGTATGGGATGGTTTTATTAGGCCACAAAAGTCTCCTCCTGCTTGTCATACTTCTCATATCACCATCCATCATGATATCACCTTCGAACTTGTCATCAGCATACATCAGAGAGCTATCAATATCACCAGGATCCTCTACTAGTTCATCAGCATTTCGAAAATCTTGTTCAGTCAAGAATACCTCATCATCAGCATCCTGACTCCTGACCCTAACTTGCCTTGTAGCTCTTCTACTAGCACAATCATATTCTATTATCAGAGTGCACAGTAAAAGAATTGTCAGAAAAATATTCTCCACTGAGCACATATTTCAAGCAAATCTTGTGAATTTCGAAGACTTCATTGGGTTCGGAAAAGTGTGAAAAATTGGTATGCGCCACTACAAAATTTCTGCTTCATTATTGATATTCAATTACACATGTTGGGCATATCCATTTCAAGTTTCAAACGATAATTGCTTAGAATCTTTGTGTAAAATTAACTAATTGCCGATATTTATTCAGATCTTCCATGAAAGAAGGCAATCTATTCTCAGATCATTCTAGTCAATCGTTTGACGAAGCCAGACTTAGGCTCAATGGCCCTGGCAAAATGCGATACCTAATTTCAGAATTATTGTCTGAACGAAGTGATTGTCTGAACGAAGTGAAGACTCTGGGCCCACTTTTTCCACATTTTGTTCCAGCTGTATCTTCTGAACCACGAGCACTAGCATCATGATACTTCATATTAAGATTGCATAGCCTACGAAGGTGTGCCTTCCGGCAAAAAAATGGGATTCTATAAAAAAAAATTTTTGACGAAAGATGGCGACAGAAGGATGAGTGAGCAAAATTCTCTAGACCGTTGGTAATTTGAATTATCGAGTGTTTCTAGAACTTTTTTGGTCAACAGAAGTTTAAAAACTTTTTGTGTTCTCAGTTTGAGAAAAAATCAAACATCGTTCATCTATCCATTCATTATTCACTATTCATTATTCATTATTCATCATTCATTATTCATTCTCATTGTATCATCATCAATTTCATCATTATAATCATTATTATCATTTGAGAGGTAGGTGCTCTGATTCATTCATTCATTCTCTCTCTCCCTCTCTCTCTCTCTCTCTCGATTACCAGAGCCGATTGTGTGTTGACCTTCAAATGAGAATAGAAATGTGTTTGTGAATGAATTGACTCCGATTAAACACATATGAACATATGAAATCGGACAAAAATACCAACACTACTGAGCATTTGATCGGTTTCATATTTGTGTGTGTGTGTGGAAATGTGCTGAAAATTTCAACAAACGATTTTTGACAGATTTGATTTTATTAAGCAATAAGAACTCATGAGCTGTGAGTGATGTGAGGATGAAAAGGAAGTGAGTTAGTCTCGTAGACTTAGATTGTGCAAGCAAGTGACGATAAGTTAGGTTTAATCAATGGATGAGAAGTGAAGTGAAAGAGTGGAAAACTTTTGTCGCTCAAACTTCACTGTGTGTATCAGCGAAAATCATTACAACCACATGTAAACAGAATTTTGGAACGAAGAGGGAGAGTGAAAAGATTTGATGAATAATTTTAATTGATCATAAAAAATATCAACCTATTCCTAAAACAGCATGGAAAAATTGAAACTTATTATAATGGAACACGAAAGAGAGTGAGAGCCAGTTGAGAGAAAGTTGATGAAAGAGAGAGAGAGAGAGCATAATGTAACGTATAAGGCTCAGAGAAATCAACTTGAGTAAGAAACAGAGAGAAACAGAGAGAGAGAGAGAGAGAGAGAGAGAGAGAGAGAGAGAGAGAGAGAGAGAGAGAGAGAGAGAGAGAGAGAGAGAGAGAGAGAGAG